>MU270001.1:300761-480761 GCA_021432705.1 Caranx ignobilis | reverse complement strand
ACACACAGGTGAGTGTAGCAGCAGGTCCATCAGCAGCTTTGTGCTCGCTCTTTAGCTACGTAGCATCTGTTGTGCTAGCGCTGCTCAGCCTCACTCCTCCAGCTACACAACTAACTACACACAAACTTAGCCGCTTAGCAGCCGCTGCAACTCGGTCAAAATAACAACCCCGGCCCGTAAACTCCGGTCTCCCGGCGGGGACCGGAGCGGCAGCGGGCTGTCCTCCCGCCCCAACCCCCCAGCTAACTCGGCTAACAGCGGCTGTTTGTGGTTTCATTCTCCCGGAGCTCCGGCCGGGCAGCGCACCGGAGAGCTCGGCTGGCTGGCTAACGCTAGCTCCGCTCGGGAGAAGAACCGAAGCCCCCGGAGAGTGGGCCCCGGCCCGGACACGGCTGTGAATCCCCGCCGTTAAAGCCGCCTTCCCCCACAGTTTAAGCACTTTTTCCTGGAGTAGGGAGCACACAGGGAGGGGGAGCAGGGCCACAGGCCACCGCCGCCGACTCCAACTCACCTCGTACGAGAAAACAAAAACTACACAACAACAGACTCCGCAGCACGACACCCATCTTCCCCGATTCTTGGCCCTGCCGCCGCTCGCTCCTCAGCGCCCGGTTCCCATCGCTGCGGCCGCTTCCCGGCGGAAAAAACGCGGATTTCGGATCAATATTGTGGTTGTGGTTCGGCTGCGGTGCGTGTTACACGATCCCCGCTTCCATCCTGGCTCGCTGGCTGCTTGCTAACTGCGTTGGATCAACTCTCGGTGTCTCACATTGTCCTGCAGGAGATCCGTCGTCTCCTTCCGCTGTGAGGAAGCTGCTCCCCCGCCTCCACCTCCTCCTCCTCCTCCTCCTCCTCCACCACCACCACCACCACCTCCTCCTCGGCTCCGCTGCTTCTATTGTTGTTCTGATTTCATGCTCTCGAGCCGAAGATAATGTTACTACACGATAAACAACCAGGAGCCGCGGACACGTTGAGCTGCGGCCGCGGGAGGAGGAGGAGGAGGAGGAGGAGGTTCAGCACGAGCCGAAGTTCACACTCAGATTCCTGCGGGACTAGTTTATCCCAGAGTTTACTACAGTCTCTCACACACACACACACACACATACACACACACACAGCTACAGTAAACAGTCTGGTTTCTCTGGTTAAAGTCTATGAACTAATGATCAAACAACAGATTATAGATTATTAATACAAACCAAGTATTGATATTTCTGGATTCTGATCAATCTGATCGATACTGACTTTATAAACAGGACAGAGCAGGGTCAAACTGAGACGTTCAGTTTTTTAAATCACTAATCTGAAAAATCTGACGATAGAATTTTAAACTTCACTCAAAAGAAGTCTGAATGAAAACAAATCATAAAATCAATCAGAAACCAATAATCAGTATTTGTAATAAATGTGTCAGTTGGATAAAGAAGCTGCAGCTTTGATAAGGAGGAATAAACAAACTGAATGATCTGATACCAATATCTGATCAATAAGTGGGATGTTTCCTCTGATCAGCTCTGAGCTGGATGAAACCAGTTCACCTGAACTTTGATGTCTTTAAAGCTCCAGGTTCATTTCACACATGAAACGTGTCCAGGTTTGTTTGTTTTTAATATGGAGTCACAGTTGTAGTGTGATGACGTCACCTCACTGACGGAGCAGCTGGTGGTGACTTTCACACTCTGAGTTTCCTGCTTCACACAAACTTGTTTTCAGCACAAACGACACCACGCGTTCAAAAATCACATGTTTTTAATCCTTACAAGAAGAAAACATCAAAGTCCGAACTGATGCAAAGCTTCACTTCACAGAACGAGAGCAGACGAATCACCAGCCAGGAGCTAATCCAGAGAAACAAAGAGCAGAGCACTGAGGAGCCAGCAGCAGGAGCTCCACCTGGCTGCTGCTGCCACCTGGTGGTCGACTGCTGCTGCAGCACGGCCACCCCACCCCACCCCACACCCCACCCAGATACACTGACATCCAATACAAATGTAGTTATTATAGGAAAATAGTGCGCAGCCAGTGTTCTCTCTTACCTATGAAAAACAATGTCATATTGAAAAAGAAGCAGATCACATTTATCAAAAACCGCCAGAGACAGTAGTGCATCGACTTTCAGAGGATTGCATCATCATCATCATCATCATCATCATCATCATCAGTGAAACAAGAGAAAATAGAAAATCAACACAGTGAGCGTGAGTCCGACATCTAGACTGAAGCAGCCACAGGCTCGTGTGGCTGAGAGACACATGCAGGTGTTGGTCTGAGACCAAGTCCAGTTCCTCTCCACACCAGCTCCACTCCACAGGCTTCCTGAGTTTGGGAATAAAAATATTGCTGTTGGTTCTTTAGGTTTCCGTCGCCAGCTGAAGTTTGCCTCCGTGTCACCAGGTGACGAGAGGCGGGGCTTAAAACTCAGGCGGGTGAGAGGTGAGAAGAAACGTCAGTGGGTGAACTTAAAGAAGTCGAGAAAGACGAAGACATTTCACAAACATTTTTGACTGAAGCTGAAGTCTGAGTTTCAGGAAACGACTCTGAGGAAAGAAAATACTCTGTGAAGCAGAAGTCATCAAAAAAACACACAGGTGTAACCTTTCAGGACCTTTGAGCCTCCGTACAAACCAGGGAGGAGCTAAACCCTCAGATCAATAATCAGTAATCAATAATAAGGGTAAAGTGTTGCATTTGTTTCAGCTCGTTGTGGATCAGAGTCAGACACAAGTGACCACATGTGACAGGATTATTATCATCATTATTATTATTACTATTCAAAAGAAGTGCAGGTGATACGTGACGTAAATCAGCTGTGATTCTATCTAATGTGATTTCAATGTGTATAATAATATAAAAGCAGGAAAATCTACTGAATCACATCAGACGAGATAAAACGACGTCTCGTCTGCGTCCGCGACAAACGACCAGTCTTTGCTTTCACAGAGAGACAGATTCTTCTGTTTGAGACGTCAGTGACCTCACAGGTCAAAGGTCAAAGTCTGCTTCAGGCTGATACATGTAAATAAAGTGAAGACTGTGTGGTTCTGTCTGACCAATCAGAATGCAGTATTCGCTGTAGTCATGGTAACTGCCTCTTTAACAAAGTGAAGTCACTGAGAGACTCTGGTTCTGTCTTGATTTTTGTCCCTCCAGGCTCCCGTCCTGAAGGTCACGGCGTCCTCACACCTCGTAGTGCAGGTCGTTCAGCTCCAGTCTCGTGTAGTGGCGCCGGTCGAACGACTCCATCGCCTTACGTCCGCCCACAGCCAGAGCCAGCGTCAGCACGGCCAGCCCCAGGACCATGAACGCCACCACGCCGCTCTTCACCGCCCCCCGCGCTGCCACTGCCTTCCCCCGCCCCACGCTGGAGTTTTGGAGGGCGTTGTCCGACTGGACGGCGCCTTTGGGGACGATGACTAGGCTGACAGCAGGAGTGGACCTGGTGGTGGATGGCTCCATGGTGGTGGTGGTGGAGGGAGGAGGAGGAGGAGGGGCAGTAGTGGTAGGAGCAGGTGTAGTGGTGGTGGTGGTGGTAGTGGGAGCAGGTGTGGTGGTAGCAGAGGTTGTGATAGTAGTAGTAGTCGTGGGGTTAATTGTAGTAGTGGTAGTGGGGTAGTAGTGGTCGTGGGGGTAGTTGTGGTAGTTGCAGTGGTGGTGGTGGTGGTGGTTGTAGCTTCAGTGCTCGGCTGTGGTTTCTCAGTAGTTCTGCGTTCAGCCTCTTTTCCTGCTGGTGCAACAGGAAGTGATGTGTTGGAGCTCATGGTGGGTTGGGCGTTGGCGGCGTTGGCGGCGTTGGTGGTCGTGGTGATGGAGCTGACAGGATGTGGTTTTCCTTTCTTGGTGGGTTTGTTTTGCTTCTTACTGGTTTTGTTTGGTTTCTTGGTGGTGACGGAGGCGACAGTTGGAGCAGCTGCTGTTGTTGTTGTTGTTGTAGCTGCTGTTGTGGTGGTGGGTGATGGAGTTATTGCAGGCATGGTGGCGATGATGATGATAGGTGGAGGGGCTGTGGTGGTGGCCGGAGCCTGTGTGGTTGTTGTGGTGGTGGTTGGTGTTGTTGTGGTGGTGGTTGGTGGTGTTGTTGTTGTGGTGGTGGTGGTGGTGGTGGTGGGCTGTGTGGTCGTGGTTGTTGTGGTCGGTGTGGTTGTTGTTGTACTTTGTGTGGTGGTTGTGGTGGTGGTGGTGGTGGTTGTGGTGGGTTTATCTGTGGTTGTCACGGTGACAGGTCTCACTGTGGTTGGATGAATCAACCCTGTCCAAGACAGAAGACGAGTAAATATCAAACCTGAACAGACAAGCTAACTGACAAGCTAACTGACAAGCTAACAGACAAGCTAACTGACAAGCTAACTGACAAGCTAACTGACAAGCTAACAGACAAGCTAACTGACAAGCTAACTGACAAGCTAACAGACAAGCTAACTGACAAGCTAACTGACAAGCTAACAGACAAGCTAACTGACAAGCTAACTGACAAGCTAACATCCTGTCTAACTAACAGACCAGCCAACAACCTGACGAGCTGACAGACCTTTGTAGATGTCGTAGGTGTTGACTCCGTCCACAGCCTTCATCAGGGGACAGTCCTGCTCGGTTGGACAGTGGAACAGGAGACAACTGTCCTCTCCAATGTGTGAGAACATGGCCATGTTGCACTTGGCTCCTTCAGAGACACAAACAAGGTGATAATCAATCAATATGCCAGGATCAATAATAGGGTTATCATTTAGAATACTGGATTATTGAATTGTTAATATTATTAGAGCTGAATGTCACAGCTGCTCCAGATGTTGTGGACGTGAATGAATCTGCACAGCAGGACACAACTGTAGACGTCAGATCAGTGAAGTGAGAGAAACGTAAAAGTTCAGTGTCACATTCATTCAACAACGTGTGGTCTCAGGTAAAAGAACCTGTGTGAGTCTGATCCACTCTCCTGACGACCCAGATGACCCAGACCACTCAGACCATCAGGGTCCAGTCCTCCCTGTGAGTCCCTCACCTGGTTTGACCTCCCCTGAGCAGCAGGCCAGGACGCAGTCACTCTCGGACCGGACCGGCCGGGCCTCCATCAGCGTCCCCGGTCTGGTTAGGGCCGCTCTGACGTTGACTTTGGCGCTCTGGTGCTGTCTGGAAAAACAGGTCTCTGGATCCACGCCGGACACAGGAAGTGATGTCATTAGCATCACCATGACGATGGACATGAGCAGCCGCAGCGCCGGCGAGGACGGAGTGGACCGTGGAGGAAACATGGCTGCAGCGGGTCAAGACTCTGTTGAGAAACAGTCAGGGTGGACAGGAGGAGGACGGAGATCCACAGGAACGAGCTGCAGCAGAGACATGGACAGATGTGGACAGATGTGGACAGACTGTCAGTAACCAGACAGAAACAAAGACACAGAATTAAAGAATAATAACTTAAAGAAAGTTTGTGATGAGGACGTGTGTTTGGACTCTGACGGCTCCTCTGGTCCGTCTCAGTCTCAGAACATCTGAGCCGACAACAATAGAACAGAAGCAGCAGAATTAGAAACTGATCAGAGGAGTAAAAATGGAAATCTAAAAATGGACACGTCTCCTGAAGGAGCAGCTTCTGTTTTTAGACTCACTGAAGGTGAACGAGGTGATTTACACACCGAGGAGGAGACGTCTGTTTTTAGCTTCACGTCAGAGCTGAAGGTCTGAACATGAGTCTGAAGATGCTCCAGTCACATCCCATAATAATACACAACAACAATGAATGAACATAATAGAGTTCTGGTGTTGAGAGCAGAGACTCACCAGGTCGACAGTGAGAACCGTCCTCCATCAGATCCTCAGCAGCTCTTTGGGTCCAGAGTCCACAGAACAGGACTTTAACCGTTTCCTGTTGGGGGGGGGGCAGGGACAGGTGTGGTGTTAGCCCACCTTATCTGACCCACTATCAGTGAACAGGGAACCAGGTGAGACTCCAGGTACATGGAGTTCAGTCTGAACATGACATAACACACCTGGCAACGACACAGACTGTGAGGAGCAGCGCGACTGAAACAGTCAAAGGTCACTGACTTGAGTTTGTTGAGGTTTCGACCGCCTCTCACAGAGCGGCTGAGGCGAACTGAGGAAGACTGAGAGAGGCGGTGAAAGCTCAGGCGAAGATGGAGAGTGAACGTCTCTGAGAAAGTTAATGTTTCTGCTTCAGTGACAAATTCTGACAGAGAAAGATGCTGAGACCTGAAAACATCTGAAATGATCCTGTAACATAGCTCAGCTTTACAACACAAAGCTTCGGCTTCGCCTGCTGTTCGGCTTCTGACCTTCAGAAACCCGAGCGAACGTGTTGGTGAACGTGGACGTACGGACGCGAAAAGATTCGCTCAAGGATGCGCGAAGACGAGGAGAAGACGCATCCACGGGATGTGATGAATACTGAGCGAAGAATTCGCGCTGAATAGTTTAGTAACGAAGGCGAACAGAGGAGAGCGGAGAAGAACAGGGAGAACAGAGGAGGTCCGGTCCGACGAGACGACGGGGTTCGGGAGGCGCGTTTTCCCGCTAACACACAGCGCCGCCGCTCCGCCGTTAGCTTGTTAGCGGTTTGCGGCTAATGAGAACTTGGGAACTCTTCTGTGGGCGAAAGCGAAGCTAGAATCCGCTTCGCGTTCCATGTACTGACCGGACACCGGGTCTGAGGGACCGTCGGCTAAAGGCCGTGGAGCTCCGCGTCGAACACGGCTAAATCAAACAGCTTCAGCCCGGCATCACGCAGCTAACGTCCGCCTTTGTGTAACTGTTCGCTCCTCGGTTCGCCCGTGAACCACCTGCCGTACTAACACGTCGCTGCGCTGGTTTTAATGGAGCTAATGTTACCGGGTAATTCAGCCTGAACCGGGACACGGAGCCGAGCCGTGTAATGTGGGTCAGGATAGGGTTTATTCTCTGTCTGTACCTCTCTCTTCACCGGGGACGCAGATTAACTCTGCGCGGCTTCCATCACCCCTCCGTCGGTCGGGCAGCAGCTGAGGAGTCGGTGTCGGAGCCCGGAGCTCAACAGCAGCAGCGGGGATCAGTCAAAGCAGCTTCATCCCGAGAGGTCATGATCAATCAAATCACGATAATCAATAAAAAAAAAAAAAAACAACAACCAGTGATGAGGCTCAGAAATGCCCCCGGATGAAGCGGTGTTTGTCCGGGTTGGATGCGGGACGATGAGGCGCCGTCCTCCGTCACCCACGGTCACATCTGCGGGATAAATCGGTGTGTGTCGGCGGCATGTCGGAGCCGCGATCACGGAGAGAAGGGTCCGGTCGGCAGCGTGAGGTTTCCGAGGCTCCGGGATGATGAACTACATTACATGATGGCTGGTGCGGAAGATGCGCTTCTCTCCAGAGTCTGACCCATTTTAGTCTTTGTCCTCTGGTGGGGAGGAGGGCTGGGGGCTGGGTGGGTGAGGAGGAGGGGGGGGGGTGCTGGAGCCTGCATCCCAAAACCAGACTCCAACACTCGGTCTAATTATCTCTCCACTAATGAGCTCCACTGTAAATGCACAAGCACAAAAACCTCAGGTAGAAATGAAATCCTCCAGTTTCCTCTGAAGACGCTTCAGATGAAAACAAGAGGCCGTGATGAGGAGTTCACAGGCAGCTTCATCAATAATTGAAGATCCTGAACATGAACAACACGTTTGAGAGGAAATCTTCCTTCTGCAGAAAACATCACACAGCTGTAACATGACACCAGAGAGAAACCCTCCACTTTATTACCCACTGACACACGTCCAAGCTCATTAAGGCCCAGAAGAGAAGAAACAATATCCTGTTTCCTGCGAAGGAACACAGAGAAACACAGAGAAATGACCGTGACACCCCAGGTTTTATAATTCAGTGAAACTGAAGCTCTGAAATGTTCATGAACAGCACACATCATCATCATCATCATCATCACTGTTATTACAAACTGCAGCTGACTGAGTGACACGTTTACCTCTGGACTTCTCATGTTGATGTGAATTTGATTAAAGTTTGGTTCAATAAGACGATCTGAACGTGTGTTTTGGCAGCAGTGGGCTTCCGTACCTGCCTGATACCATCTGATATGATGTCACACTGACCGAGTCCAACAGCTGCAGACAGATGTTTCTCATCTGGACACAAACTGTCGGAATCACAGCGTTACCTTCACAAACCAGTCAAGTCAAGTCTGAGGATGATGATGAGCTGCGTCCAAACTGTCCATCAGGTCAAAGACATGTCTCTGTCCACATCATCACAGACAGCTATGTCCTCTCTTTACTCCACATCTGCCATCTCCACGTCCCCCTGAGTTCGTCCTCCTCCTCCTCCTCCTCCTCCTGCCGCCTTCTTCTTCTTCTTGGACGGAGCTGAGTTGGACTCCTGCTTCTTCTTCGGTGGTGGTGGAGCTGCAGCTTCAACTGAGGAAGAAAAAACATGAACAGATTTAAACATCATCAATTACAGATCCTGTCTCATACAGATTTCATTCTGATGTGGATGCACGTGGGACAAGAGCGTCCTCCAGGGTTCATGAACGCTGCTGGTTCTGGTGTGAGCGCAGCGTCGTCTTTCACCTTCCATGCCGCTCTTCTCCTGCTGCATGTGCTGCAGCTGCTTCAGCAGCTTTCGTTTCTTCTTCCCAGACAGAGTGATGTTCGCTCTGGGACTCGACCTGAGGAAGACACAGAAAACATCCAACACACAGAGGAGGTAAACAGCTTTAATCAATAGTCAATCATCGATCAGTAGTTCTGACACAGTGTGTGTGTGTGTGTGTGTGTGTGTGTGTGTAAGTGCTGGTCACTGACTTCCTCTTCTTTAGGTGATGCGCGGTGATGAGACCCTGGTCCACCACAGCTCCAACTATCTGATGCCTCTTCCTCTTCTCTCGGCCCAGGACTCGTCGCCGCTTGAAGAGCTTCTTCCCCAGCTCCTGCAATAAGAGCACAAAGAGACCCCCCCATGTCAGTCCAGGTGCGCTCAGCTCCTACACCTGAGGCCGAGGTGACAGGACCAGGTCAACGCTGCTGAGAGCTCAGTGACGTTTGATCGTTACTATTAAACTTATATTCACTGTCACATGACACGTCACTACGTTCACGCACAGACGCTGTAACCATGGTGCTGTGAAGTTGTGCTTCATGGTTTCTCTCCTGAGACGTGTTTGAAACGCGTGTATTTCCCGCTCTGTCCGGTGGGTGTCGCTGAGTTCACATCAGGTGCACAGATGTGTGAACTGCTTCTTCTACCTGTTTGTAAGTGTTCAGTGTTTGATGAAGCTTCATCATCATCATCACCTTAACCGTCATGAATGCGACAACACGTCTGTACAGTTACTTTAGTACTGAACTGTACTTCTACTTGTAACGAAGTACTTCTACTCCTCAGTTCTGGTACTTTGACTCCGGTGCTGCAGTGACACCTCGGCTCTGGTTGTGTACCGTGCTGCTCTGTCTGTCTGCGACACACACTGAATTAAAGAGGCGCTAATTACGTGAAAAGTCCAGCGTGAATTCACATGAAGTCACACACACTGTTTACATTAGCCCTGCTAGCTGCTAGCTGCTAGCTGCCGCGCTACGTGCTGTTTATCTTCGGTGAATGACGCAGTACAACGCGCGGTCAGAGTGTCTTGTTTTCCCGCTCCTCTGCCCCCGTGTCGTTAACATGAAGAAAGTTTCCTCACTGTTTTCGGTCTGTTGATTTTCCCTCCGGGAGGCGACATGTTGCTGCTGCTCACATGGACCACACGCTTCTTCTTCTACGGTGGAAATGTGCGACACGCTACAGGAAGGAAGGGTCGGTACCGCCGCCATCTTCTTTTGCTGTTGCTGCAACGACATTACTGCCACCTGCTGGAGGAGGGAGGGAGGGACGGATGGATGGATGGATGGATGGACGGATAGATAGATAGATAGATAGATAGATAGTTGGTAGTTAGGTTAGCAGTAGGAAGTTGAATGTAGTTAGTTAGATGGGAAATAAGAAGTCAGGGTTAGTAGGTAGGAAGGTGGAAAGTTGGTAGTTAGGTGGTTAGTTGGTAAGTAGGTCGGAGGATAAGAAGGTAGTAGGTTAGTATGTAGCTAGTCAGGAGAGGAGAAGGTGGTAGTTACGAAGCTAGGTAGGTAGGTAAGAAGTCAGTCAGTCAGTCAGTCAGTCAGGTAGGTGGGTAGGTGTTTGTGTTTATCCTCTGATTCCACTGCTTTCTCTCTTGTCTGTCTTTATTCGATGCAGATAAACCATCTGTACTGTTTTTAATCCGCTCTATAAATAACCTGACTGCCTCATTGTTTTCTAAGGCAGTGTGGATCTGTGTCTGTGTTGTCAACAGTGATAATGACTGTTGTGTTGGACAAATGTAAAACCCAGAGAACTGATCCCTGTGCAGCCCTCAGAGCCTAAAGGCCTGAGATGGGCCTGGGCGGCTGTGCTGAGGTCGTCCCACTGATCCTAGATCAGCTGCTGATGTAAACTGTGTGGATGTTTCCCACGCTGACGGCTGATGGTTTCCCTGCTGCGCACACCCCGGGGGAACATTCAGGACTTTTGACTCATTTCTCTCTGCAGAATCCAAACTGGGGCTCTGGGCTCTGAGCGGATTAGAGCTGTGTGTCTGTGCACATCTGGACTGCCCGGGATCTCCGTCCACCACAGCAGCTCAGATTCAGCCATAACAATAAAAGGATTCGACACTGTAATTGGCTCGTTTTTCCTCCCTCCAGATAAATGTCATCCGGACTGAGCTCCACTCAGGGAACGGACTCGGGTCCAGAAATCCTGAACAGAACCTACGATGGCGTTAATGGTCTCTGACACAACATGAATGGACTCATGTTGGTTCGGTTCCTGCGAGGGTCTGGGATCAGTTTTACATGTGGGTGAAGTTTTGTTTTGGGCAGGATTCTTGGTGATTATTCATGCTCCTTTATTTGAGCTTTGGAGGAGGTTCAACTTTTCCTTTGATTTGGAGCCAGTCTGGAAATTAGGCCAAATGTTCTCAGGGATTTTTTTTCTAAAGCTTCTCTCTGCTCTGAACAAGAAAAGAGTTTCTGTGACTTTTCAGACTCTCAGACTCTGACAAACCTGCTCCTGAGCAAATATCTGCCTCCTGGGTTCCTGTCAGATGTAATGGTCAAACAGATTCAACCCTGGCGTTGGGGGGACGGAGCTACTGTGGCTCTGGTTGCCTCAGGTCTAAAGACGCTTCTCCAGACAGCGTCGGTCCCTAAAGGTCTGGTGCTCTGATGAGCTGCTCCCATGAGAACCTGCATCTGCTCTGGATTTGGTGAAGCTTCCTGGGTTTGACCTCCACCCTCAGGACCAGCAGTTGACCTGCCCCACCCCCCTGGAGCCATGGTCCCCTGTGAACCCACAACCTGAACCTGTCCTGGTCAGATCTGTGGTCCTCGGTCCAGACTGGTGGTCCTGGTCCTGGATCTGACTCTGAAGACTCAGCTCAGTGTCAGAAACTTAGCATCAAGCTCTCATTGTGTTTCTGCTGCTACGAACCAAACAAAGATCACATGACTGTCACTATGACATCACCAGCGCAGAGCTGTGTGGGCGTGGCTTCTGGACAGTGGACGGGTCAGACTGAGCTCTCAGCCTCTCTCTTCCAAACTAGTGTTGTCTTTGTCTTTGTCCCAGAGGAGCAGAGGGACGTGATGTCTTTATCTCCTTCAGTCTGTGTCCAGCTCATCTCTGTCTCTGATTGTTTGTTTTGGACGTTGGACCTTGAATCAGCTGCTGGGACATTAACACCATTGACACTGTCCTCGCCACCATGCCCCCTCCCCCTCCTCCTCCCCCTCCTCCCCCTCCCTCTCAGCTCTCCGACCTGCTGCCAAACCAAACTTGTCCTGTTGTGAAGCTGCAGCGGTGGCAATTATTTTAATGGCTGTTAGTGAATCCAGATCCGTCTGAAGTCGCTCTGCGGCCCGGAGCTGTTGATCATCTCTAGCTGAGTCCTGGGTGGAATTTATGATGACAGGTGGTAATTTGTTGACAGTTTTGCTCTATTGAGTGGAAACTTGTAATTTTCTTTCCTGCTGTATGTGCAGAAGAAAAAAAAGAGAAGGTCTGAAGCAGAGAGCGAAGTCGGAGCTGGTGGAGAGGAGCCGGCTGATGAAAGGTCTGTGGTGGATTCTGGGAGTTCTTCTTACTGTAAGAGGATTTGTTGAACGTGTTTGATGGTTGTGATGATGTGACACCACGGAGGTGTCGGACTGACCCTGACTTCAGGTCCTGTGGACGGGAGTCAGCTCAGTTTACATGTCACAGCTCTGGTGTTATTTTCAGCTGATGCTCCAGCGCTGCAGAGTGAAAACTGCTGAGTGATGAGTTTCAGTCTGTGTGGGAAACGGGTCTGAGTCCAGCTCTGGGTTCTGATCCTGTGTCAGTGGAAACTCTCCTGAAGCAGCGTGACTCAGCCTGGAGAAACGTCCAGAGGAGAACCAGGCCCAGTTCCTGTC
Source organism: Caranx ignobilis (assembly GCA_021432705.1). Lineage (NCBI taxonomy): Eukaryota > Metazoa > Chordata > Actinopteri > Carangiformes > Carangidae > Caranx > Caranx ignobilis. Next base: position 468,301 of record MU270001.1, on the reverse strand, counting down.
TGAGGAGCCGGAGCTGAAACTGCTGAAGGTGGATTTAAACTCCACTGATGGATCCTGGCTCAGGTTTCAGTGTCGGACTCTTTTTGAAACGTATTGTATTTTATTGCCGTCTAATTTTCTGTAAAGCACCTCGGGCAATCTAGGTTGTTTATAAGGTGCTATATGAATAAACGTGACCGTGGCCTTGACACGTTGGGTCATGTGATATATATCAGTGAGGGGAAGGCAACAGACATCTCATCTGAGAAGAATGTGATGATTGATCACTTTAAATATGATCATCAAAGTTTAACTTCTGAGCAGTTGTTGATCAAAGACACAGAGACGCTGCAGCTTCTGTCAAATGTTTAATCCGTTCAGTACAGAGTGTTCATCTCAGTGCAAGTGCCAAAAACAACAATATCGAGCCGTGTTTGTTTGGTTTATGTACAAATGTGAAGTTTTGCATTGAGAAGCGGAGCGTGGACTTTAACAGAGGAAACGGAGACAGTGAAGGCAGCAGGAGGTCGGACACCAAACAAACAAACAAACAAACAAACAAACAAACAAACAACAGCAACGAAGAAACAGAGACGAACGAGTGAAGAGAGCGAAGGAAAAAAGAGACACAGAGTGACGACTGTCGTTTTTTTTTCTTCATTTCAATCAACCACAAAAACAAGTCAATGAACAAAATTAATGGTATATATATTTATATTTATATATCTAAAGTGCATTATGGTACAAAAATATAGAGGGTCAGCAGCACCTCGATACATTTACAAAATAAATACACCATTCAGACAAAATAAATTACCGCAAAAAATCTGACATAACTGGAATAAAAAAGAAAAAAGCAAGGATTCACAAAGATTAAAACCTGTTGCTCCTCAGAGCATCAAATACGTTTTTTGTTTTTATCATATTCTGCTATCTATTCTGCTATATTTAGAATATTTACACACAATAAATATTTTCCAATTTCTTTCCAAATAATCACCGTGACAGACGAGTGTGAGGTGAGTATTTAGGAGTCGACTCCGACTGTTCGCAGGTTCCTGAAACACAGAGACAAGAGAACACACGTCAGATCAACCTGTCGAGTCTCTGTGTGACGTTACAGGTAAAAACATGGTGCGTTCAGGAGCAGCAGGGGCCTGCTTCGTTGGCCACCAGGGGGAGTACCAGGCAGCTGGTTCAGGTCAGTGAACTCACCTTCGTCAGAGACTGACAGCGTTTTAAAGCAGCGCCCTCCGCAGGCCGAGCAGAGACCTCCACTCCAGGTGGAGTCCGCTCCCTGCTTCGTCCTCCAGCCTCCACCCGGCTGAACGCGCCCTCCTCTTCCTCTTCTCGCCCTCCCTCCTCTTCCCGGACCTCCCTTTCTTCTTCTTCTTGCCGGGCGCTTTGAGGACACCATCTTTGTACGTCTGAGACTTGTTGGTCTCCTGCGGCAGGTTGGTGCCCTCCTCCTCCTCCAGCCTGAGGTGATGGGGAGGTTCTTGGTTCCTCCGGGGGGTTTGGAGTGCAGGGTGCTGCCGGTGGTGCTCAGGTTGATGCCCAGACTGACCCCTGGGAGCCCGACGCCGGCGCCGCTGCTGCTGCCGCCGGCCCCGGTGGTCCGGACGGGGAGGTCGCGGATCTCGGCCGTGTGGACCTCGTCCAGAAGATCCTGCAGCCACATGCGACGCTTGAAGTCCTGCAGCGTCCGGCCTTTGTCGTGCATCAGCTGAGCGTGAGTCACTGAGCGCTTTCTGCAAAACACAAGAAGAAGAAGAAGAAGAGTGGAGTGTTTACTTCCTGTTCAGACAAAAACACCAAGCTGCTTTAAAATGTTACAAACACAGGATTTTAATTCTTTTAGATTCACTGAAGAAACAAGTTTTTACTGTGATGTTCAACATGTGGCTGACAGTGAGTGGAGCTCTCAGATACAGTGAGACAGAGTGAAGTTCAGTGAAGTGACCAGCAGAGGGCGACAGGACAGAGAGAACAGACACTTCATCGCTCTTCATCTCTGAGGCTGAACACAGTGACACCTTGGTCTTCATCAGTGTGAACTCTCTGCTCCGACTCTGATGAACCTCATTTCAATCACTGACGTTTCACTCAGGTCTGAGCTGCGGCGCCAACTACACGTGAAGCTACTGACACCAGGAGCTGCTGTGACAAATCTGTGAAAACCAAACACGGCGCGGCGCCGACTGAAGGAACGTGACACCTAAGCTGTGGATCAATAACTCACCGTCTGTATTGATTAATTACTGATTGCTGTGAACTTCCAGTATCAACAGTTTAAAACAGTTTGAGGCCCCAGCGAGATTTGAACTCGCGACCCCTGGTTTACAAGACCAGTGCTCTAACCCCTGAGCTATGGAGCCATGTACCTGTGCAGGGGCCCCGCCCCCACCCTGAGGTCACCGACAGAGACACGTCCTCACTACAACAGGACCAACTGCTCAGACACTGATGACTGAGTCTGTGTACAACCGGTGAGACACTGCAACATGTGTGCCACATCACTCAGACTGCTCTGAGGTCAAAGGTCACTGAGCGGAGAAGCTCAGAAAATAGAGCATCAGGCCCCAGCGAGATTTGAACTCGCGACCCCTGGTTTACAAGACCAGTGCTCTAACCCCTGAGCTATGGAGCCATGTGGCTCCTGTGACCAGGTGGTGGAGCTGTTCCCCCACAAACACACCTCAGTCATCCTCCGAGGCCACAGGTAGTGACCTCATCAGTGACATCACAAACACAAACTAAACCTGAAGTAAGTAAAACACTGATCTGAGGCCTGAAGGTTTACCTTCATCTGCCTGACTCCTCCCACCTCTTATCTTCACATGGAGGAGGAGGAGGAGGAGGAGGTGTGGAGGTGTGGAGGAGCTTTGCTTTGCTGTGGTGTCTGGTTACTCAGAGTCTGAACTCTTAGACAAACATGGAGTCTGTGGGAACCTGGGAGCTGCAGCGCCGCACAAACACTTCAGGTGTCTGAGCACACAAACACTGACACACTGAGGCTGATCACAGCTGTCACAGTTTCCCATGATGCCCTGCTCCACCTCCTCCTCCTCCTCCTCCTCCTCCTCCTCAGGTTTCTCACCTGATGACGACAGAAATGAAAAGTAATAAAATCTCTCTGAGCAGATTTTTCTCTTTTTCCTGCTGAATAATAAAAACGAGAGAGAGAGAGAGAGAGAGAGAGAGAGAGAGAGAGAGAGAGAGAGAGAGAGAGAGAGAGAGAGCAGATCTTTCCTGTATATCATCACACACTGTAAATCTCACACACACACACACACACACGCTGCAGCTTTGAAACTGATCTGGTTCTGTTTTTACCTTCAATATAACGAACATCAAACGGCCCTGAAACATCCTGAGGTGGCAGCGATCCACAGAGACATGCGACCCCCCCCCCCCCCCCCCCCCCCCCAAGTCTACCTGATGTTAACTGTTTCTCTCTGTGGGGGGAGGAATGAATGGAGGAGTGTGTTTCCTGAACGCAGCACTGTCACTTCCTCTGGTTCAACAACCTGACGCTTCACATCAGTTCATCACAGCAGCTCAGTGTGTGTGTGTGTGTGTGTGTGTGTGTGTGTGACCTCCGACCCCCAAGAGAGGAGGGGAAATAAGAACAGAGAAAGAAAACACCAGCGGGGAAATCGAACGCTGAACGCTGCTGCTTTAACTCTACGTCCACATGAGCTCACTCTGGTTTTAACTTGGACTCAGTTCTTCTCCCTTTGAATCATTTTGTTCCACAGACAAAAACAGATCTTCAGGTTTAACCATTAAAAAGTCAAAACATCAGCTGATTATTGATCAATGAATCGATCAGGTTCAGATCTGTTATTGATCCACAGTCCTCCATCTTTTTTTCTTTTCACAGAACAAACAGAATTTAATTTCCAGAGGATGAAAAACCGCCAGAGGTCAAAGGTCACGTCACCTCCATCATTAAAATCCATTCAGCTCCATCACACAGCGGTGGAGGTCCGGCCCCCCCACCACACACACACCGGACGGAAAACGTTAACGTCCCTGCAACACTGAATCAAGAGGAGACTCAACATGTTGGAGTCCTGATCAGACCCGGACCAGAACCAGGTCCTGGTCTCTGAGCAGCTTCAGCATCACACAGCAGCAGCCCCCCCCCCACCCCGCTCCTCAGAGCAGGGATGGACCCATCAGTCCGGTCCGTCCAGACCCGACCAGGAAGAGGAGGGTGGGAGGGGTGGGGGGCAGGGGGCAGGGAGACAGAACCAGCCTCAGAGCAGCAGCCGGGGCTGCTGGGAGTTTATCACACTGAGACGGTCTCTGCTTTAGGTAAACACACAGGTGGGCGAGCGCTAACTAAACAGCTGCCGGCACGTTTCACAAATGAACACATTTTCCAGCCGGAGCTCGCCCACCGTGCAGAGAGAGAGAGAGGGAGAGAGAGAGGGGGAGAGAGAGAGGGGGGGTGGAAATAAATAAATGAAAAGAAACTTCCAAATATCGGAAAAAGAGATGATCTGAAGGAGTTTGCCGGACTCGCAGCATTCCTGAGCTTCCACAGACTAAATAGAGCTGAAGCTGAAATGAAAGCCAGACTCAGACTCACATTCTGCTGCTCAGGGCATCGACGGGTCGGCCCGAGAGCGGCACCGGGGAGCAGAGCAGGAAGAGGGCGAAGCAGCAGCGCTGCAGGACTCTGCTGCTGGAACACAACATCTGGACCGGAACCGCTCTGAGGAGACACAAACACAGGGACAAAGCTCATCAGCATCTGCTCACACCTGGAGCTCCACGGTCCAACACGTCTCAGCAGATCCAGAGGAAGCCACAACAAAGCTGGAGCTAAACAAACCAACAGACACAGAGAGGAGGAGGAGGAGGAGGAGGAGGAGGAGGAGGAGGAGGAGGAGGAGGAGGAGGAAGAGTTAATGTGAAACTTACTTTCCCACAGTGTCTGTCCCACACGGGAGAAAAAAAGATAATTCACTTAAAGTCCGTTTGTTTGTTTCCACCGAGCAGCAACAACAGCAGCAGCAGCAGAAGAAGAGAAGAAGAAGAAGAACAGGATCCAGGTGAGGACACCAGAACTAAATCCTTGTGGGTCAGAACATCCAGCAGCTCCTCTTTATGATCCTCAGGGTCAACGGCTCCTCAGAGTCCGGCTGCAGCCCCCGACCTCCCCCAGGTGTCCCAGGTGAAAGGTGAGAGTGTGAGTGACGGGTCGGGCCGAGGCTGCTGAGCTGCTGCTGCAGGTCGCTGTGAGGAAGATCTGCTGCTCTGCATGCTGCTGCTGCTGAGAGCAGGTCAGAGGGAGGAGGGGGAGGACTCCTCAACAAGAGGAGGTCCTCATCCTGTCTCTGCCCACCGAGAGAGAGAGAGGGGGAGGGGGGGGACTGTGTGTGTGTGTGTGTGTGTGTGTGTGTGTGTGTGTGTGTGAGAACAGCTGGCAGGAAGGTGGCGCTCAAGCAGCACTCAGTGTGTTGGCTGCAGCTATGGAGGCCACAGAGAGACAAAACAACATCTATCTATCTCTGATCAGTTTGTCACGGTGTTTATAATAGTTTGTAATAAAGTGACAGAACAAAAAAGGATGAAGAAGATGATCTGAATCTAAAAACATCCAGAGCTTTAAGTTCCTCGTTTACTTTTCCTCCAACAACAAAAACTGATCTGATGTGAGTCCGAGTGGTGATGGACCTGCATCACCTGCTGCTGACATCATCACTGATCTGATCGTGTGCTCGGAGACAGAGGAAGTCACAGTGGTGACTGCGTGGGCCATCACTGGCCTTCACACGCTCTCATACACCTGAAGAGGCCGAGTCAGGTGGGAGAGAGAGAGAGAGATAGAGAATATAAAGATATATAAGGCAGACGTGCGTCTTAAAGCTCCATACAGTATAAAGGTAGACGTGCGTCTTAAAGCTCCATACAGTATAAAGGTCAGACGTGTGTCTTAAAGCTCCATACAGTATAAAGGTAGACGTGCGTCTTAAAGCTCCATACAGTATAAAGGTAGACGTGTGTCTTAAAGCTCCATACAGTATAAAGGCAGACGTCCATGTGTAGTGTGATTATAAAGCAGCTCTAGGTTCTATATTAATACTGTGAAAGTATCAAAGCCTCAGTCCACAGAGAAATGCACACAGCCTGTATTCAGACACTGAGCCTTAAAACCAGCCGTCAGGACTTCCTGTCACTTTGTGATGTCACTACTAAGCAGTCACCAAGCCCCGCCCACCACCTGGACCCACCATCCAACAACTTACAGGATTTGGTTTCTCTGATTGTTTTATATTGGATCAGTCAGAAAACAGTCAGCCAATCAGAAGAGAGGCTCAGAGCCTCCTCTCTTCTGATTGGCTGACACTGACCTGTTGTTACTAGAGCTCCAGAGAGAAGCTGAGAGGAGATGGAAAACTACACTGAGATGGTTTTGAGACTTTAGTGAAGCTCCTGAGTTTCGTGAGTTACCCCCCCCCCCCCCACACACACACACACACACACTCTGCTCTGACTGACACGTGTTGAAATATCACCAATGTTTTCCAGCTGTCGCCTCTGACAATTAAGACCAGATCTCTGGGGGGGGGGTCCGGCCACACACACACACACATTCAGCCTTATCTCCCAGCGTGGACCCCCACCCCTACCCCCCCAATCTTAAAAATCAGTGTGGAAATCATTTGTGGTGAAAAGTGTTTACTCAGCATTGAGGCGTCGACACGTCACATGAGATTTATGTGAAACAGTTTGAGTCTGAAACATGTTTAGAAACAACAGACGTGTGATTAATGTCACAGACGTGTGTCCCTCCCCAGGACCAATCACTGATCAGCTACAACAACATACAGTTCACTTTCTCCCATGGCATTTTACTGTGCTCTGTTACGATGGAGACAACAGTCAAAGCTCCTGCCAGCGCCCCCTGCAGGCACCCCATCATCACACACTCACCAGGGCAGTCTGACCACAGGGTGGCAGGATGGAGAGAGTTCAGGGGTCAGAGGTCAGAGTTCAGAGAGGTCAAACTAATTTAAAAAGGTGAGTGTAGAGCAGAGATCTAAAGGCTGGGGGGGGGGGGCAGTCTCTGATGGACATGATGGAGTCGGTTCCAAACAGAGGGGACAGTGATGGAGAAGAACCCCCCCCCCCCCTCAGATTCAGTGTTTGGCTCCCCCTGCCTACTACAGGTACTCTCACCTGTACTGCAGTTTCATTACTGAGTCACTGTGTGTGTGTGTGTGTGTGTGTGTGTGTGTGTGTGTGCTGTGATGTATCTGTGCTCTTTAACTACAAACATGGCAGCAGCTCATAAATGCAGCACAGTATGAGACGTTACATAAGAGCAGAGCTGAGCCAGGCAGCAGTGACAGTGTTGGTGGTCTGAGGCTTTTACTGTGAAACTGTCTGATTCTCAGGAGGAAGAGCTACAAGAGCTATCAGCCTCAGATCAGATCAGATCAGATCAGATCAGATCAGAGTGGATTAGATTTTCAGAATAAAACACCCTGAGAAACCAAACCCTGCCATCCTACCTTTATTCTGAAGGAGCTTTCAGTTGAATCTCCTCTCACTGTTTGATCAGCAGCTTCCCTGAGGCCACAAATACACACGATTCATCAATTATCGGAAGCTCGTTGACTTTTCTTTAAAACACTGATGATAGTGATGAGTCTCAGTGTGAACAAGTGACAAACGCATGTTGTCAGATGTTTTCTCTGTAAAAACGAATGTTGCTCGCTTCCACACACTCGACCCAGTAACAGGACCAGTTATGTAACGTTTCTACGAGCTGCCATTAAAAAAGAATAAAACCAGGATCTGAGTTTGTTTTGAAGCTTTAATACCCCCCCCCCCCAATCCAACCTACACCTGCCCCCCAGCCCCTGTGAGTGTGGGTCAGCCCACCCTGCACGTGTGTAATGTTTAGCTAACGTTAGCGGTGTCTCCGGAGGCTTTGGGGCTGATGGGTAAAGATGACTGTTCTTCCTGGGGGGAGGGTGTGTGTGTGTGTGTGTGTGTGTGTGTGTGTTTGATCCTATATATAATTTACGAGGAGTCAAACAGTCTGTGACTCATCACTGAGTCGACTCAGAGCGTTGCTCTGTAAGAATCTGAGGCTGCTCTCACTTTTACCCATAAATTGTAGCTTCTCAGTAAAAAGGTCAGAGGTCAAGGACAGACTCAGGGCTCAGAGGTCAGTGGGAGTGGTGGGGGGGTGGGGGGGTTACCTGTCTCTGACCTTCCTCCTTGTCTTTCAGACTGTGGAGCTACTTTACCTGCAGTAAACAGGTAGAGGAGTGTGAGGGATGGGGGTTGGTTTCCTGGCAGCAGCAGCAGTGAGGGGGGGTGGGGTGGGGGGCCCTGGGGTCTGAGCCAGGAAAGCTGTTTCAGATTCTTAGTAAATTGCAGCTTTTTGGCAGCAGCAACGTTCACAAAACAAACGTCCACTTTTAATATCTGTGACCCCCCCCCCCCTCCTTTTGAAAACAATTCTCCACACAAAGGCCTGTACTGTTAACACCCCCCACCCCACCAACACCACCACCCACCTACAGAGCCACCAGCTCCTGAGCCGCCCCCCCATCGGGAGTCGTCGACCTCGTCAGGTCACAGCTCGTTGTGTTCAACAGGAGCAAAACAAACTGAACTGTAATTGGCTCTGAAGTCGTTACATCATCACGACATCACTGCTGCTTCAGGAAGTCACTGTGGACCAGCGGTCAACACTGGAGCTGCTCTGATGGCAGCAGCACTGTCACATCACTGTGATGATATTGTGATGTCATCGTATCTATGGTGACTCCCTCCTCCAGAACAAAGTGACGAACAGCTGTGGGTTGAAGGTTTGAAGCAGCGTGAGGAGGAACCTCCATGTTGTCTCACATGGAACCAAGGTGTGATGTAAAAACCTCTGTGAATGGGTCAAATGTGTCGCTGGAGTCTGTGACAGATGTGACAGATGTGACAGATGTGTGTTACTCTGTGGCCGAACTGGATCAGAACCTGAGACACAAATACACTGAGGTTCAGCTGCAGGTTTATGATGTGATTACAGTCTAAAGGGAAACTTGTGAGCCAGTGAAGGTGAGAAAACTACAGCAGCCATGTTTGTAGTCTCATTACAAACAGTTGACTGTTAGCTCTCATTAGCTGTTAGCCCCGAGGAACAACAACAGAGAAGCTAATGGACAACAGTGAGAGCAGACTCATCACATCAGACTCATCAGACTCATCAGACTCATCACATTCATCAGACTCATCAGACTCATCAGACTCAGTCCTGCTGCAGTTTGAGCTGAAGATGTTTTATCATATTTTCCAGTGATGGATGAACTTTTACAAAAACGAGTTAAAACAATAAGTAAAAAGAAGTTTGTGAAACTGGTTCTGACTCACAGAGACACAGTGGAAACTGGTTCACTGCTGCAGTTTGTCTGGTTCCTGTTGTAGGTGTTTTGTATTAGAATAAATTGCATTAGCCTGCTGTAGCTAACGATGCTAACCACAGAGGACAACAGACTGTTAAGTGAACTCAAACCGTAAACCAGTTTATAATGACTCAAACCAATCGAGGTCAGATGTCAGTGAGTAAAGCAGAGCTTCATATCGGAGCTTTAATCAGCTGCTGGTTTCTACATGTGCAGATCTGTTCTGGACTTTTCCTGATGGTAACTTTGCTTTAAAACAGCTTTAATTCTGATGAACTGTGACGACGATGACATTTAGACATTTTATATTTGACACAGTTAAATCTAGATGTTTCAGAATAAGAGCTGGTGAATGTCTGACTTGTTTTTTCTGCAGTTTCTTATAGTTTGACGATGATTTTACTAAACGAGTGTTTCCACTCAGAGCTGTAAACCAGGTCACTGCTGCTGTTTACGAGGCCTGTTCTCTATTACAACACTGAGCCTCTACAGGTCTGACCCACCCCCCCAGAACCAGAACCAGGACCTGACCTGGACTGACCTGGTCTATCTGGGTCTGGATCTTGCTGTCTACAGACTCAGACCTGATCAGACCTTTAACTCTGCAGGTTCATAAACTTTGTCCAAAAAAGACATAAAGATCAGATAAAAACAAGCTGAGCTCCTGAAGCCTCCTCCTCCTCCTCAGGACACATGGGATCAGAACCAGAACCAGAACCAGAGGGAGAACCAGCAGAGCGAGGCGAGACACTCACCTGAGTCAGAGCTGCAGCTCCTCAAAGGATCAGATCCACAGCTGGAGATAAAGAAACGTCCTCTGGTCGAGTTCCTCAGTCGATACGAGGTCCTGAGTCCAGACTCTGTCTCTGTGTCTCTGTGTCTGTTGAAAAGCTTTTAAATAAAGGTTGAGCCTCCTGATGACATCACACGCAGGTCATCAGCATCAGGAGCAGAGGAATCCATGAAGCTGCATCTGTAATTAGGTGGATGAACTTACTCACTGTGTATCTCCTCCCCCCCCCCACCCCCCTCCCTGGGCTCAGTCTAAACTAATGACACATGTGTGCGTCTCCTGGTTGTTGCTGCTGTGAGTTTTTTGTGTTGTGGTTTTGTCGACTCTCGCTCTCTGCAGTGTGAGAGTTGTTTCACGTCACTGAGGCAGCGTCTCCGTTGTTTCTGCTCCTACCTGAACTTTCCTTGGCTCCTTCATCTCATCATTTAAAAGACAAACAGAGCAGAGCTGGAGCGCTGCCGTCGCCCTCGTCTGGTGTTTTTTTTGTGTGTGTGTGTGTCTATTAAGTACCAACCGACCCCCTGCTGCCAGACGGCCTCGCTGCTGGGCCCCGAGGTGGGAGGACGAGGAGGAGGAGGGAAAAAGAGAAACAACTTCTCCAAAACATGGTAGTAGAGGTTTGGAGCTTCACGCCTCCTCATCTCCAACACGACAGCAGCTGCTGCTCTTTTCCAGGCGTCTGGATCTGGTCTGAGGTCTGAGATCTGGTCTAAGTTTAGCCGAGAGTCATGGTTTGAGGTGTGAGCGCCGGGTCAGATGCTGAGTCCAGGCCAGAAGCTGCTGATCCCAGAATAGCAGCAGATAGTGAAGAGAGAGAGAGAGAGAGAGAGAGAGAGAGAGACGTAGGAGCTGCAGGGTTCAACAAATCACCTGAGGAAGCAGAGGAGGACAGAGAGGGTCACAGAGGTGAGTCTCAGGCTACGGTGGCCCTGAAGGATCTACTCAATGCAGCTTCAGTTACAAACACACACAGACACAAATGTGAGAAAACAGCAGGTTCTGACAACAGCAGTGTTCCTGGGGGGGGGGCAGATTAAAGTGACGGATGCTGCTGAAGTGAATCATGAGCTTCACATGAAACAGGTGGTCATGGGTGGATGTTCCTGCCGCCCCTGGGAATCAAACCAGCAACCTTTCACTGACAAACTGACTGACTTCCATGTCAAAATATCAAAGTGACTCTTCTGTAATGCCCCCCCCCCCCCCCCCCCCCTTCCTCCTGGTGCCCTTCAGTCACTGGAACATGGACCGAGCCAACACTGACTCACCTCATCAACAATCAGCTCCGTACGTTTTACCCATGATTCCTTTCACACACACACACACACACACACACACACACACACACATCAGGAGCAGATGTTCTGCTGTTTCCTGTTGCAGGTAGAAACTAAATACAGTGAACACATTGAGTGTATAATGTGTAACATCAGCCGCATGAAGTCCAGCTCAGCTGCAGGCGTTTGTGCTGTACAGTAGAAAAGGTCATCTAAGAGGGCGGGGCCTAATTTAACCATCCTACCTGTGCAGTATTTACATGAGTTCCTAATAAAGAGTTCACACTCTGCACCTGTAGGAGGAGCCAGAGAGGACAAACAACACAGCGGAGCTTTAATTTGAAAGGAACAGGAAACAGCTGGACCAGGTGAGTGGGCTCCATCCTACAGGTGAGTGACACGTGTTCATTCAGTGTGGCGGTAACAGACTAGTCAGTGTTAGCAGCTTTTAGCATCGTTAGCCACAGTGAGATTAGGCCACGCCCCCTGACCTGGCCTCTTCCTCCTGGTTGGACGCAGAGACGAAGGTTTCGTGTCTTTGATGAAGTTGAATCAGCTGCTCTGAGAACATTAGTCATCGATGAGCTTGGATTAAATTATTACCCCTAATTAAATGTCCGGCCGACGTCGGGCGCTGTTACATCAGAGGCGGACTAAAGATAGAGACGGACAGTGAGACGGCACTAACGAGATAACGTGGAGGAGGCTCCTCATTAGTTCCTTCTGCTCTGATGCTGCTGCTGCTTCTCATTTAGATGCTTTTTTCCTTCATAAAGACGTCGAGACCAAAACAAGCTGTAAAATGTTTCCGTGTGCGTAAGTGTCGTCTTTATTGTGGAGCAGATACAGACGGTGTGTTAACGACGTCGGCTAATGAAGCTACAGCTCCACTTTATTAGTTGATGAATGAAACTAAATCCAGATTCTCCTCGTTAATTAATGTGAAGATCCTCAGAGACACAAAGAGCTGTGGTTTCAAATGAGCGACAGAGAAACAGACAAGAGAATCAGAGAGAAACCAAGGAGACCAGGTGAGTGTGGTCAGGTTGGCTCCGCCCACAGGCTCCTGCAGGTGGAAGCCTGAGAGTCTACACGTTACCAGAGAGACAGTCGCTCACAGAACCTCTGACCTTTAAATCAGCTGATATGATGTACCACAGGTATTGAACCCACGTCAGTGATGCACCAGAACACCACGCCCACTTCCTGCGACTCACCTGGTCAGAAACAGGTAGTAACATGATGAGGTCATTCACCTGGTCCAGTCTGGACCACAGCACCGTGGGTTCGACTCCAGCCTGGGTCACGACCTCTCTCTGTGACTTCACACTGGATGAACCAGTATAATGTTTCCTGTGAACGGTGGTCCAGTGGTTAGCACGGTGCTCTGGGTTTGATCCCTGGCCTGAGGCAGAGAGAGAGAGATGTTTGAGCTTCACCAACTCTTTTCTTCTTCTACTCAACAATAAAACATTAAGATGCTGCAGGACACACACACACACACACACACACACACACGGATTCAGTTTAAGGAAATCTTTTCAAATGAAAACACAACCATCACTGGGGGGGGGGTTCGGGGGCCAATAACAGATGATCATCATCATCGTTGTCGTCGTTGACAGGAGCCTCTTTTCTGATCCTGTTACCATGACGATGATGAGAGGTCTTCATCTGAGTCAAAACTGATGGTTTTAGTTATGATGTCACATAACAACACTTCACTGAACGTAGAGCTGCAGGAAGTGACATCACTGCAGAGTGTCAGGGACGTGTGAGGACGGATGAAGCAGGAGACAAACAGGAAGCGAGAGGGACAAAGTGAGGACGGTGCTGCTGGACATGGAGCAAACAGAGTTTGAGTCGCTCACCCACTGTACCACAGGGACAGTGACTTTAGTCTTGGAAGGAGCTGATGAAGTAAAAACCAATCATTCAAGTTTATTGATCCTCAGTTTGACCCTCACCAGCCTCCGTAGTCTCATGTTTGCTTTTTTTCTTTTTTTAGCACATGAAAAAAAAAAAAAAAAACAGATCACATAAATCTGGTGTCGTCCATTAATGAAGCTCTGAGCTGTGTTCAAATCACAACGCATGGAAACTCACACACACACACACTTGCACACACACACACACACACACACACACACATGCTCTTAAATCAACACAGGTCTGCTGCACTCTGTTATTAGCTGCAGTATTTTACGGAGCTATTTTTAGCCATGTGTCTCTGTCTCTGATTTGCTTCGTGTGGCGGAAAGTCAACTTGGACGTTGAAGTGAAGTGGAGACATTGGCTGCCGCCGCCGCCGCCGCTGCTGCTTCACGTTTTATTGGCTGCTGAGCGGCGTCGAGCTGCCGTCACATCCATCTCCATCTCTGCAGCTTCCGTCTCAGAGAGTCTCTGTCCTCTCCGTTTCCTGCGTCCTAGTCTCTGAGTGGAAAACTCTTCGGTTGTGGCGCCGGCGTGTGCAGCCGTTCGCCTGGCGTGTCCCTGCGCTGCAGTGGAAGAAATGCAGCTGGAATTACAGAAGGGTTTAATCTGTGAGGACACCTTTACACATGGAAACTAGAGTGAAGCGGCTCATCACACACTCACAGTAAACACGGCAGAGGCAGAGGAGGCGTCTTCATCACACAGGAAGGAGGCCAGGCTTTGGTTCGGTTCAGTTTTCAAACTCAAACTTGTTTGACAAAGAAAATGTAGAAAAAGAGACAGAGTGGAAACACGAGAAGAGAAAAATCAGTATTAAGCTCCGCCCTCACTCTGACCTCATCGACACACCTGTCACTGAATCTAACAGGTTAAATCTGACGTGTCTGTTTCAAACGACCATGAGTTTCAGTTACGGCAGGAAGTCTTTTAAATCAATGACCTTAACGTGACCGACTGATAAGCATCACACATCACGCATCACGCAGGCCCCACCCCCCTGGCACTTTCTACCTTCTGATTGGTTGCAGCCAAACAGCATCACAGCTCATTATCATGAAGTTGATCAGGAGAAGACGAACAGCTTCCTGTTGCTGGGTCAATGTTCAATCTGGACAAACAACTAACGACGGTTCAACTAATTAACTTCATTGTTTTTAATCATCTTTTTAAATGTTTTTACTATTTGTTTGGACTTTTTTACCGTCGACCTGTCGCCCAGACAACCGTTATCCTCCGGGAGCAAAAGTGACGTGACCTGTTTGTTCAGAAAAACATCAAGTATAAAAGAGTTTTACGGTTAATTTGTGTCATTTAGGTAAAAACACGACTCATTTTGAGTTTGAATGAAGTCATTGTGTTTTTGATGTAAAACACTGGAGGTCAAGTTTAAAAAAGTTACACTGATTAAAAATAGAGCAGCAGTGAATGAACAAAAACTGGAAATAGAGAGGTTGATGCAGAGTAAAGGTCAGAGGTCACGAGGTCACATGATGATTCATCCTCAGGGAACCATGAACCCTGCAGAGCTGAACCGTGGTTTTTGTTCCAGTGTTTGGATCCTCAGCCTCTGACACACCGAGCCGCTCCAGGAATAGAAACCTCCGTCTAACTATGGACCAGTTTGACGTTTCGCTCTGGAGCGTCTCTTAGTGGGGGGAGGGGGTGGGGATTCCTCCGAGGGGGCGGGGTTCTGCGTCAGAGCCTCGGTCTGTGGCGGGAAAAACCAAACTTGAGGCGAGTGGCGAGCTGAGTGTGTGAAGAGACAAAACCACGGCGGTGGCTGAGCTCAGATCAGCCCCACTATGTTATTACAGCATTATCCAATCAGCCCTGTCTGCCCCGAGGGAATTACCCCCCCGCCCCACGCAGCAGCCCCCACATCACAACGGCTGTGATGTGGACGCTTGGTGCGTTAATGAGGCGACCACGCAGGTTTACGGGAACACGGCTCTAATGACACGTTAGCAGAGTTGACGCGACCGCGCTAACAAGACGAGATGAATAAATACACAGCTGTGGTGAACAGTGATCTGTCAAAGTCACGACCAAACCTGTTTTCTACTGGAGATTAACAAAGGTCGGTTTCACCAGGAGCCGCTTCTGCACAACAAACACAACACATCGGTGAAATCAGAGACAGACCTGGTTTCATACAACTATCATGCTGTAATAAATGGCGGTGGTGGTGATGGCCCCTGATTGGCTGTGACAGGTCACACCGGTGTGTGAGGTTGCAGCAGGTGTTACCACGTGTGCTGCTCTAAGACACGGTGACCCCTTCACTGTCGGCTCGTTACAGTCGTGGTCACTGAGTTCAGACGAACGTGTCGTCTGCACCGACTCTTAACTGATGCTCTGCAGTCTAACGTGTATCACGTGGTACAGCTGTTATTTCCACTATTTTTACACTAAGGTTTAATTTTTACAAAAGTTTTTATATAATTTTACAACTTTTACAAATTAAAACCCGAACTCTGTAATTTTCTTTACAGCATTTACACAAATACTCAATTTTCATCAATTCAAATGTATCAACAATAAACTCTTCGTTTGACAATTGATTATTTTTTGATGTTAAAACAATAAAATAACACGAAGCACAGGAACGTGTTTGATTTTTTATTTCACAGCTTCACAGTGACGATGTTACGTCTTCAACAACAGACAGTTCAGTTTTTAGTTTATATTCAGGTGACGAATCCTTTTGAAGCTGGAACTTTTTGTTTCAGTTTATATCATGAATTTTCACTTAGAGCAGCTGAAAGTCACACGCCGACGCTCAGCCGACACTGAACCGACCCTTTAGCTCTAATCCCGTGTGTTTTTATCTTGCTATCAGTGATTGGTGCTTGTCAATCAGAGCTTGTCTCCGTGGAAACGATGTTCCTGCTCCATGTTTCTCTGTTGAGTTTAAACTTCAGTAGAAACTACCAGTGGATTTATGAGCAGATTTTCTGGTCGGGGCGTCGCTGTGGCCTCGTGATCACTTCACTGTCAACGGAGAGGCGTTCATTATTTATTGACCGTTAGCGTTTTACGAGCTGCTCGTCCGGAGCGAGCCAGCCTGAGCCTGTTCACGTTTTAATGCAGAAATAATTGAAAACATTAAAAAAAAAAGAACTTTTCTGGGCGACAGTCGATGGACATAAATCTGCCCGACGCCCACGGGTCTGTTGGCACGACGGCGTGTGAACCATAAAACGGGACAGTGAGCGTGTCACGCAGTAAAATACATGGAAATAGATGTTGTCACAGTGACATTAACATGTGGAGGACACAGTCA
Source organism: Caranx ignobilis (assembly GCA_021432705.1). NCBI lineage: Eukaryota > Metazoa > Chordata > Actinopteri > Carangiformes > Carangidae > Caranx > Caranx ignobilis. The sequence continues at coordinate 451,606 of MU270001.1, read as the reverse complement.
CCTGAAGACTCACCTGGTTCAGGAGGTCAAATCAAAAAATACACGGAAACATTTCAAAAAGATTAAATGAGACGAGCAGCAGAAACATCTGGAAGAACCCGCTCCCTCTTCTGATGATGGTTCAGTCGATAACAGAGGAACCACAGCGGTGATCACATGGTGTGTGTGTGTCTGTGCGTGTGTGAGAAGGAAGTGACCAATCAGGTCGACCTGCACTGTGACATCACAACCACACAGGGCTGATGTCATGACAAGTTTGTTCTGAAGGAAGAAAAAGTAAAACTACACTGACGTTGTTGTTTGTCGTTGATGTCCACAGGTGTGTGTTGTTGCACAGTTGTGTGTCCAGCTGTGTGTCCAGCTGTGTGTCCAGCTGTGTGCTCAGCAGCAGCAGCAGCAGCAGCAGCAGCAGCAGCAGCAGCAGCAGTTGTTGTAGTAGTTGTGTGTGTTGGTCCAGGTCCAGATGTGGTCGTCTCAGCTCTGACCCTCCTCACAGCAGCCTGCACTCTGCCCCCTGTGGGGGGTACAGGAGGGGGCAGGTGGTGGTGGTGGTTGTGGTGGTGGTGGTGTGTATGTGTGTGTGTGTGTGTGTGTGTGTGTGTGAGGGTTGTCCCTGCTCTGAGGCCGACTCAGGCCAGACTCCCTGCCCCCCCCCCCCACCCCCCCGTAAACCTCAGGCCACAGATGTTGGTGGAGCTGCCAACACTCACAGAGCCTCAGTGTGACTCCGCCTGTGAACAGCAGGAATCCACTCGACGCTAAATACAGCTGTTTTTGAGGCAGCTGTGATGTCATCAGGCTGTCTGCGGGTTCAGAAGCTCTGATTGGACGGCGGTGGCGTGGGCGGGCTGGTGGAGGCCGTGAAGCCCCGAGCATGTCGACCCAGTTCTGGTCATCAACACAAACCTTCACCGCCACCTCTTCTCTCCTTCTACTCCTCATTCTCCTCCTCCTCCTCCTACGTGTCGAGCTGTTTCTCATTTAGTTGAATTACTCTCAGTCTTGATCACATTAGCGTCGCCTGTCCTCCTGAATGTCCTGATGTTGTGTTCCAGTCGTGGTGATCACAGCGTGCGGCGTTTCCACGGCTCAGTATCCACATGTGACAGGCGGCTATTAAAAGCAGCGGTGGGCGTAGTGTTGTGGATAATGTCTGTGGTGTCGCTCTAAACCCGGAGAGCTTCACTTGTTATGATACCAGAGGAGAACGGACCGCGGCTCTGGCTCCGTCACAGGCTCAGTAAGCCCAGGCTTAGCCGCCCTGCCAGAGCGTCTGCAGCTCGGCTCTGTGGTCGCTCTGCAAACTCACAGTTAGATCTCGCACACTCACACTGTATTACCCCCACCCCACCTCTGTGACTCATGGGGGGTCGCTCACTGTAAACCATGGTCCTGAGCCAGCCTTCAGTCAAACACAGTTTCACTCCAACAGTGAAACACAGAACACAAACGTCTGTGGTCTGAAGCTGCAGTTCCTCTCCTGACCACTAGAGTGAGTCTGCAGCAATGACTCGGTCCCCACAGACTCCCAGTTAAAGTAAATAACGACTGTTTACAGAACTCAACTGTTTATTGTCCACTAAACGTGTGGAGGACTTGGAGCTTGTGTGACTGACAGGTGACAAACCGCCTCCAGGATCCACCTCTTTGACCATATATAGATTGGCAGGGAGTTAGGGGGCGGGGTCAGATACTGCCAAGATGATGATGGTGCAGCAGCTCATGCTTCAGAGACCTGTGGGCAGAGTCACAGAGGAGACGGCCATCTTTGTTTACAGACTGCGGTTCAGTGCAGAAATAGATAAGTTGATTTCGCTGCTTTTCCACTTTTTACTGTTGATCTTACTGGTGTGATTTTCTTCTTCTGCCATGTCTCTGCTGCAGGAACGAGTGAAGGTTTATGTCAAATCGTATCGTATCTTAACATCTCATATCGTATCGTCATGTATCACATCGTATCACATCGTATCACCATGGTGTTTGCTCTCTCTGTCCCGTCCTGGCCTAGTATGACAGTTGGTTTGTTTGCGTCGTCACACCATGAGAATTCAGTCCTAGCTCCTGATCCAGATGTGGATGAACATCTGGGTCTGTCTCTGAGACGAGAGGTGAAACTACATTGAATCTGTGGACTCTACCGATGGATCAGTCCAGTGTTTCCTTGGCAGCAGCGGGGCCTGTTTTTGCCCTGCAGGGCAGTTAGTTGTATAAACTGTGAGTTTGTCATTAAGAGCTAATAGTTTGTTCTTGTTGAGGGAACACAGTGTAACATCTGGATCCTTACCCATGTTTAACAGCCCTCAGTGCTGCAGATATCATCAGCCTCTGTTCATAATCCTCCACTGATTTGTAGTCTCAACTGTTTATTCCTGTTTTATTGCTGCTTTTACTTTCTGGCCTCCAAAACAAAAGCTTTACACCGACAGTCCTGACTCCTGCATCTCAGGGGGTGGGGCATAGAGGAGGAGGAGGTGGAGGTGGACACCCAGGAACCAGAACTCCTGACTTTGGGCCATAGTGCGCCACTAAAACCAGTGAAGTGATGGAGGTTACGACCTTGAAGGCGACCCAGACATCCAGTTCTCTCTCCATTCCTTCATTATGTTCCTTTAATCTGTGATGACCTCTTTGTCTCCTCCTGCAGCTGTGTCCATGGGTGCGCTTGTTGTCGTTTGCTGTTTGGACAGAAAGCGGATGTCTCCTGGGTGAAGACAGTGATCGTACCTGAGCGTGACTCTTTCAGCTGCTGTTGGTCACTGCGTCTGTCAGTCACTGCAGCTTGAAGACAGACATCTGCTCCGTCCAATGTGATCGTCAGACCAGATCAGCAACGTTTCATCAGGACTGAGCCCCACGGCTCTGACATGACGACCTGTATCACACATGCTCAGTGTTTCTGGATCAGTCTGTCTGAGGTTCAGTCACATATTGTTTAAAGCTGCTGCAGATGAAGGTGAAAACAACAATCAGTTACTCAGAGATGAAACTTGAGCACATTTCCAGCAGCCTCATAAACCTGAAGTTGATTTGTAGTAAAAGACAAATTGTTCTTGATGCTTTTTTAAAAGGCAGCGGACGATGTTTATCAGAGTGATTCAGCAGTTTGGGCTCAATCCTCCAGTTCAACATCAAGTTTCAGTTTAAATTCCTCACTGAGAAGAAGTTTGTCAAACTGCCCGAGAGACTCAGCAGCATCTGGACCCCCCAGGAGGAGGAGGAGGAGGGGGGGGGCTGCTGGGAAATCTGCCAGTTGGAGGCTACAGCAGCTTCTCAGGAGGTCTGTGAGGAGGAGGAGGAGGAGGAGGAGGAGGAGGAGGAGCAGCAGAAAGAGTCCAGCAGTGGAGACACCTCCTGTCCTCACCTGTCCTCTGTGTCCATCTGGCTTCAGAATAAAGAACAAAAACACTGACACACATCAGAACCTGTTGGATGTGGAGCTGATGTAGACGATAACTAGACTAGTGTTGTAAAGTGTGGCTCCTGTTGCCTAGCAACCGTGACAACACAACTGTTGTCTGCAAATACACTTTATATTTAAAATCTCTTGGGGTCGTGCGAAGCTAAGCCTCTTCACATGGGTGGTTAAAAGGATGTGTTCAAGGTGGAGCATGTTAGTGTGTGTGTGAGTGTGTGTGTGTGTGTGTGTGTGTGTGTGTGTGTGTGTGTGTGTGTGTGTGTGGGAACAGCCTGATGTTTAATCATCTAATCAACAACTGAAAACATAATGATGATGTTTACATGTATGAACACATGTTGTGGATGTAAAACAACCTGATGAACATCATGGAACCACTGAAGAAACCAAACCTGTGTGTGTGTGTGTGTGTGTGTGTGAGTGTGTGTGTGTGTGTGTGTGTGTGTGTGTGTGTGTGTGTGTGTGTGTGTGTGTGTGTGAGTGTGTGTGAAGAGGAGGCCGATGATGAACGAGCTGCATCATGGAACCAACATGTCAAACATGACATCGTCTCACTGAGGAGGGTGGAGACACTCTGCTGTCCCTTCACTCAAATACCCCCTCCCCTCACTGAACAGCCCCCCCCCCCCCCCCACACACACACACACACACACATATATACCACCCAGGATCATCATGAGGGTGACGATGAGTCTGCAGACACAGATGTAAACAGACTGAACACAAACACAACATCAAGACACAGTGATGTCACCACTGATACTGATCACACACTCCTCCCTGTGTTCAAAGCACACACACACACACACACACACAGACACACACACACACACACACACACACACACACACACACAGGAGGTGTCTTCTTTCCACTGAGAGTCGGCAGCGTCTGCAGTTGAGTCTTCATGTCGGGTCGAGCTCAGACAAACGTATGTTTGATTTTAGACTCTTTGTGTTTGTTGCATATTTGAAACAAACATTTTCAATCAAAAATCAATAAATGAATTAATCAGCACAGAGACAGGTGAGGGTGAAGGAGGATGAAGGGCAAACTTCTCAGCTACTTCTTGTGTGTGTGCGTCTGAGCTCCTGGGTCTGCTGAATGGTGGGGATGTTGGGCTTGGCCCCGAGGCCCCGATGCTCCGGGGCTCCGGGGCCCCGAGGCTCCGAGGCTCCGGGGCTCTGGGACTCTGGTGGGTGTGAGGCTCTGGGACTCCGAGGCTCTGGGACCTCTGAGGCTCCGGGGCTCTGGGACTCTGGTGGGTGTGGGTCCAGAGGAAACCGAGGCTCTGACAGTAGAACAGATTGCTTGCAGGTTGTTTCATTCAGTCTCTGGACCAACGTTGTGTCGTCGGACTCAAAGTCGAGACTCAAACATGAGACTGAGCTGCTGCTGCTGAGACCCTGTTCTTCTGAATGAAGCAAAGCTGAGACACATTAGCTCAGGATGTTGTCTCTCTCTCTCTCTCTCTCTCTCTCTCTCTCTCTCTCCTCCGTTAACTAACAACTTGGTTAAATGTCACGTCGTATTAAAACCTCCTTGATCTGCTGCACCACAATAATGCAGACCAGAGCTCTGGAAACATCTCAAGGCTGCCCCTCGCTCCTGGCAGCGAGCGCTAATGACGCTGCGTGAGTGTCTGAGCTGTTTTCACTGCGCACACACACACACACACACACACACACACACACACACACACATTCCTGAGAGTGGGGCTAATACACACTGCAGCCACTCTGTCTAATGTTTAAATTGCTTTATCTTTAAAGGAGCCACAGACCGCACGTTTCAACACTTCACATCGTCGCTGAATGATGTTACTATTGATCTGCAGCCAGTCGGCCTGCTTTCTGTCTGTCTGCGCGCGCACACACACACACACACACACACACACACACACACACACATTCTCTGATGATTAGTATCTGTTATTCTACTCCCAGCTCTCACTGTTTCTCACCATCAGACACTGTCCACTTTAGAAATGAATTTAAGGTGGACCAAGTGAGAATCTCTGCTCTTCTGTGTGTGTGCATGTGTGTGTGTGTGTGTGTGTGTGTGTGCACACACGCTGGAAAAAAGTTCACACTTTCAGTTGATCAAGAGCAGGGGGCATTTGGGCTCATGTACAAACCTGTTGCATGCTAACGTGCTAAGATTAAGTGCTGAATGTGCAGTTAGCTGAGTTAGCATCACCCAGTCAACAGGTGCTGGAAGTAGCAAACATTAATGTGCTGGCTATGGTCACCCAAATTAGCTTAGCTTAGCTTAGCTTAGCTTAGCTTAGCAGCAGCTTTTGCTCCAGTTTTCAGTGGGTTACACTGTCCACATCCTTATCAATACTTTAAATACGTCAGGTGTAAAACTGTGGCGTTCACCATCTGTATATTTAACACAGTGACCTCACTGCCTCTGATGTGACATCACAAATGATGTCATCAGAGTGGCATGCGGCATGGGCCTGTTTGCTTCCTGCTCTGTGACACAGGTGAAATTCCTCAGATTGTGATTGTGAAACGCTGTGGCCGGAGATCAAGCTGCAGGTGGAGAAACTCGTGCGTCCGCTCCTTTGTCAGCGTCAGATAAAGATTTACCACGTCATTCCAGTGGTGACGCCGGGAAAACACAGTGGCCTTATCGGGGTCATGAACACAGGACGAGCTGAAGTTGGTTGATTTAAGGTGAAATGTTGTTTTGTTCTTTCTTTGGGGGGGGGGGGGGGGGGGGGGGGGGGGGGGGGGCTTTTTCATTAGCGTTCGTAGTAGCGAAGAAGAGACTCATTGATCTGAAACACGGACGTTGATGTAACAGATTTAAAGCTGTGACTCAGCAGAGTCAGGTTCAGCTCTGATAAACATGACTCATCAAAGCTCATGTTATTCCTGATGATCAGCGGCTGAGAGGAAAACCTTCAGTTCCAGCTCCCTGTCCTCAGATTCCTGGTCTCCTCTTGGCGGACGTCTCCTGTGTCTCTGTGCCTCTGTATCTTTTGGACGGTCAGAAGTTCCTGACCCCAGACAGGAGGTTCCTGTGTTGATGAAAGTCTCCAGTTATCTCCACATCGTCTTATCAGCTGATGGTGAGGAGGAGCTGCAGCCCAGAGGATCCTGTTGAACCACAGAGGAAACCAGCTCAGCAACAGTCGTGCTACATGCTAACAGCGCTAACATGTTCCCCATCTTACAGTGGGCTAGGAGGAAACTTGTGCCAAACGCAGGTTGCTACCATGTCCTCTGTTCCACCTGTGGCTCTGTCTGTGCCCTGGTCCCAGTTGGACTCTGAGTGTGTCCTGCTGCCTGTTGTTGAAGGATCCAGAGTCAGTCGAGGTCTTTGTGGTTCACTCTGTAAAATCCTCTGAACTTTTGCTCCGTGCTGAGTTTGGTTCCAGTGGAGAAATGTTCTCATGTTCTCGCTGTGCCAGGTCCACCTGAGCCCCATAACTACATAATTGGATTGGCTGCAGCGTGTGATTGAATCCTGTTAACCTATTTCCTCTGTGGGCAGCGAGCTCCACCCTCCAAACCCTCAGACCGGACCGGGCTTCAAGGCTGAGAGCCCCGCCCCTCGGCCTCGCAGAGGATTATGGATCATTATGAAAACATCAGGTCCTTGGTTCTCCAAACAAACTATTTAACAGGGTCAGGTTCTGAACTGAACTTTGCTGAGAGGCTACGTTCAGACGACATCACTGTGTACCTGTGCTGGTGAGGGGGCGGAGCCAGAGGAAAGAACAGGAGTGAACAAATGTCCAAAATCAAGAAAAGAAGCAGCAGAAACTCTGAGCTCAGCTGTTTACCCCTGTGTGTACGTACAGAGCAGGCAGACGGAGGCAGGTGCTGTGATTCCTGTCAGAGGGGGGGGGTGGTGGTTGGTGGTTAGAGGGATGGTGGTGGGGGTTGGTGGTTGGGAGCGAAAGCCGCTGTGGTCCAGGGTCTCTGGGCTCAGACCACCGTCAGTTTGCTCTGTGGCCTCTGAATTCTCCTCAGTCTGTTCACAGTCATCACAGCTGACAGGTTAATGAATGAGAGCAAAGAGGCTGAAGGAGGGAGCTCACAGGACCAGGACCAGGACCAGGACCAGGACCAGGAAACATTCACAGCACAACAAACTCACTTTGTGTCAGTATCAGAGCTGCTGGTCTCAGTCCACAGGAGGTGGACTGAGCTGGTCCAGTTCTCAGGTTCTGGTTCTATGGAGTCTTGAAAGTGTCCAGATGATAAACCTGCTCTCTCAGTCACTGGATTTTGTATTAGCTGAGAGAGGAGTCACTGCTCCTTCCTCTGGTCAGGAGGCCTCCTTCTTGACAGTGGAGGTGTTCCAGGTGAATCCAACCGGCAGGAGGCCCTCAGGTAGATCCAGAGCTCAGGTTATATGGGAGTGTCTCAGGATCCACCTGGTGCAGCAGACAGACATCCAGACCTGTTGGACCTCAGATAAGTACCAGAGCATGAAGAATAGATGGCAAGTGCTTCAGTCATTCGTGGTCTCCAGAGGAGGAACCGACTGAAATTTATGCCTCTATCTGTCTCCTCCTCATAGACATGATGTCTCAGTGTACTGGCTGAGGGTCAAAGGTCAGAGGGCTGCGTGACCTCACAAAAACACCTTCAAGCCATTACTCACCACTCTTTATGACAAAGCTTCACAGAGATGTTTGTTTTCAATGACTCTGGATGAACAGAAAGCGAAATCAACTAGTTCGGTGGCGGAGGGATACAACCATGAGTGTAAGGACATACTTTTAAAGCTCACTTTATATATCTGCAGTACTGCGGTCGCTGTACCGGTCTGTCGCAGTGTCGATCTGTCACCTGGGAGGAGCTTGGAGTAGAGCCGCTGCTCCTCCACATCGAGAGGAGCCAGCGGAGGTGGCTCAGGCATCTGTACCAGACGCCTCCCTAGGGAGGTGTTCCAGGCATGTCCTGCCGTGAGGAGGGACATGCCCAGGAAGACCCAGGACACGCTGGAGTGACTACATCACTCGGCTGGCCTGGGAACGCCTCGGGATCCTCCCAGAAGAGCTGGAGGAGGTGTCCGGGGAGAGGGAAGTCTGGGCGTCCCTGCTCAGACCGCTGCCCCCGCGACCCGGCCCTGGATGCCCGGAGGAAATGGATGGATGGACTGTAACTTCATCTCATGTTCAATTCTAATAACTTTAACCCACAGCACCAGGTGATATTTTAATTTATGCAGCAATCTAATTTGAAATCTAAGTAATCGTCAGAGGACCCAGAACGGATCCCTGTGGAACACCTTCATCTATAACCTACAGGCGGCAGCAGTGAGATCAGGGACTCTGACTCTGTGGTCGTTGAAATGACGTTTTTCTTGTGAGCAACTGGACTCAGTGTGAACTTTGTTTCAGTGCAGGTGTGTGTGTGTGTGTGTGTGTGTGTGTGTGTTGAGAGGCCCTCCTACTGCCCTGTTTGTTTCGTTGGGGCCATGTGGGGGAAATGCCCCATTTGTAAAGTGACCATCAGTCATAGTGACAGTGAGGGCAGCATAGTGAGTGAAGCCTTTCAGGACACACAACCATCTCTGTCCAAGGCCAGGGGGGTGGGGGTCACCACTTCAGACCTCACACACCAAGAAAACACACGGCTGCACCGCGGCAGCCGACACTCAGCCGACACACACACACACACACACACACAGAGTCAGAGTACATAACAGCAGCAGCATGGAGAACACAGCCGAACAGATTAATGTCTGATAAAATATGACGCAGCACGACTCGATGCAGAGGCAGCTCGTCTGTGTCCAGGTGAACAGGTGAACAGGTGAACAGGTGAACACAGGATCATCTCTCTGCACCTTTTCTCTGACAAAACTCTCACACACCAACATCAGATCTCTTCATAATCCTCTCAGTTCTTAGTTATTTTAAAGCTGTTGTGGCGTTGTGTTGTTTCCTCAGTGACATCACAGGTTATTTCCAGTCGTCTCCTCCTGTATCTCCTCTCCTCCTCCTCAGACTCGGTGAATCAGCTGTTTTCAGCTCAACATGGCGACGGCGAGCGCTACAGTCCAAGCTCAGATTTTATGGTGAGTTTGAGTTTCCTGTCTGCACCATAATCAAGAAATACAACTTGTCAAATGTTGTTTTTAATCACATTTACAGCCTTTCATATGGAGAGGAATCTGTGTGAGCAGCGTGTGCATGTGACTCATGTCACTGTTGTGGTGTTGTGGTTACAGGCTCAGGGCGAAGCTGTCGCCTCCATGGGTGTGTTTGGTCGCTCTGAGGAAACGGGCCAAGCTCCGAGTCATTTAGAGGAGTGTGTAAAACACTGAGGAGTACAACCACCGAGGAGGAGGAGGAGGAGGAGGAGGAGGAGGAGGAAGAGTGTGAGATACTGTGCAACACCTCTTCATCATCGGCTGATCATCACCTGAGAAAAACCACCAGTAAGAACCAGTCTCCTCCTCGAGGTCGTATCCCTCCGCCACGTCATATAAAGTCCTGACTTAAGGCTGAAAACATGCTTCATGAGTTCATACTGTCTTTGACCTTTGACCCCCACCAAAGTCTGATCAGTTTATTCCTGAGTCTGAGGGAACATCTATGAACTCTGTGACCCGTCTGTGTGTGTTACCAGGTGTTACTATGGTTACCACTGTGTCACAGACTGTTTTAAGTCTCTTGGTTTGAAAAGCTGAACTGAGCTCAAACACCAAACTGACGTTTAATGACGTCTGTGTTAGTTTATATCACTGCTGCAATGCATCCTGGGATACGTAGATACGTAAAGGAATCACTCAACATGAAGAGATGTCCATGGATCAAACCAGTTGGAACCAGTTTCTAACTGGACCCAGTTCTCTTCTCCTGTCTCCAGCTGTGATGTCATCAGTCTTCAAACACAGTTCCTGTGGTCGCCATGTCCTTTGAAGTCACACCCACTTTGACAGCCCCACCCACCCGGAGTCTGCTCCTGTCTCTAGACCGCTTGTAGAGGGGCTTGAGATAAACTCTGTTGAGACCTGGAGCTGTATGAATAAACTCGACCTTTGACCTTCAGTGACCGAGCGTCTGAGCTGAACATGAGGACGTCACTGAGACAAACAGTCGCAGGTCCAGGAGCAAAAACCTGCCGCTGGTCTTCAGGTCAGAGTGAAGCAGAACCTGGACTTTAGAACCAGACCTCAGACCTGGACTCTAGAACCAGACCTGGACTCCAAAACTAGACCTGGACTCCAAAACTAGACCTGGATTCAAGAACCAGACCTGGACTCTAGAACCAGACCTGGACTTTAGAACCAGACCTCAGACCTGGACTCTAAGACCGACCAGACTCTAGAACCAGACCTGGACTCTAGAACCAGACCTGGATTCAAGAACCAGACCTGGACTCTAGAACCAGACCTGGACTCTAGAACCAGACCTGGATTCAAGAACCAGACCTGGACTCTAGAACCAGACCTGGATTCAAGAACCAGACCTGCACTCTTGAGGCTCCTCAGTCGTTCACTCTGATGTTTGTTTCTGGACCTGGGGATCGAACCTGTGACGGGGGTTTGTCAGGTCTCAGTCTGAGCTCTGCTCCTCCTCTCTCGCTCTCCTCGTTAACTCAGCAGAGCCCCCCCCCCCCCCCTCCCTCCTCCACCACAGCCCGGCGACTGTGTGGCTGTGGTTAGGCACCTTAAGGAGACCATGATAAATCGCTTTTTAATTGCTTATAAACGTGTAGCGGGTTTGGCCGGCCGCCCTCGCTGCTGATTGCTGTTTGGAGCCGGCGCTGCAGCGGCGCACGGACGGCGGCCGGTGTGGAAATGGAAACTACACATGTTGCATTTCCTCCTCTGCTGCTGCTGATATTTAATCTCTGCCAAACATTTTACATTATTTCATCTCAACACAACGTGACTGAACATAAACGTCATGTTTTCTCAAACGTAAACTCCAACAAAGACACAGAGGAGCCTCCAAACGCACCACAGCCAATCACAGCAGCCCCTCTCTGTGAGGTCATCAATAAACAGGAAGCCGACTGTAACGTGTGAGTGAAGATATAAATCTTATAAAACTAATAAAGCTGCTGTGACTCATTGTTTTATGTAAATTATTCACCTTTGTTTCCTGTCGTCGTGTTTTTCTTCTAAAACTCAAGTCAATATTTTTAATGTCTTGAATTGTTTTTAATTCATTTACAGGTTTAGACTATAAACATCCATCCACCTTTGTGTCGCTCAGGGCGCCGTGAAGCCAGTTCATCCTCTGGGGACGACAAATCACATTCATTCATTGCCTGACAATCCATTATCCAATAATATAGATCTTTCTTCTGGATCAAAGTGCTGGAAGCACAGATACTGATCAATATCACATTAATATGCTGCAGCTGATGCTCCGTCAGATAAACTCTGAGCTGCAGGTGAGTTCAGGTGCTGGTGTAACACATGATCTGCAGGTATGATTGGGATGTATTTCATGCATCTACCTGTGGATGATCTGCCCCCCCCCCCTCAGTGCAGCAGCAGCAGCTTGGCCCCGGCGGCCCTCGGCCCCGGCGTTGGCCCTCTCTGGTATGTAAACAGTGCGAGCGTTAGTCAGCGGCCACAGTGATCCAAAGTTTCCAGAGCTCATTGGGGAGAGCGTTGCCACCAGTGGCGTCTGAGCAGATGACTAATAAAGGTGTCATTAAGCTGTTGATTTGCAGGTAGACCTTGGCAGGTTGTTGTTTATAGTCTGGGAGCTCGGCGGGGGGAGGGGTCACATCCTCGACTTCTCAAGAGGGCGTCAGTGTCCGACCCTGAATCAAGGTGTCATTAAGTGTGTTGATTTTCACTGCAGCTTTTCCACTGTGCAGTCACTCAGCCCGGCGCTGCTCAGCCTGCAGTAGGTGCAGCCTGGCATGTACTGGCCTCTCAGCCGCTCAATAATTATGTTAGCTTTAAGTTTGGGGGGAAAAAGTGACTGCTTGTTCCTGGATGTGGAGCGAAACATCTCCCTGAAGGGTGGAGCCCGCCGAGGCCCCCGGCCCTGATTGGCTGCCACCGCCCAGATGAGATGATTCAGCTCCAGTGATTAAACGGCTTCTTGTCCCAGTAACAAGTGAATCAGGAGCCTGGAGACAGAACAGGAAGTGAAGTGTGAGGTCGGTCGCCGTCTCATCATTCATCACTTTCAGACTGAGGAGGCCGCGGAGTCGGCGCCCCCCTGCAGGACAAACTGAGAAACACACCAGAGAATACGGGAGCTGAGGAGAGGTCGTGGGGTCGTCAGTTAACATCAGGGTGTTTATCCTCTGAGGAGCTGGAATCTGTCGTCATGACAACCTGATTCTTGGATCATCACATCGTGGCCTGATGGTGGCGCTGCAGAAAACCTGAAGATGCTCTTTGATTGGAAATGGTCAAGGATCGTCCTCTGATGACCACGATTTCAGCCTCTTCCTCAGTGAACACAAGTTCAGTGGTTGTTGCAGCCTGTTAGTTTTCATGGTCACCAGCTTGAAGGGCTTTTGTGACCAGGTTAGCATTTTCCCAGCTAGTTAGCCTGCTATCATCAGACCTGCTGCAGTCAGGTGCTCCTCAGACGTCAGAGGAGACGTTATTATTTTGACTCTTTCAAATGTACTTGTTTTTTTAAATAAGCATTAATTAATGTAATGTAGTTATCTACAGTATAAATGGGGTTTGTAGGACGATGGGTGGGGCCGGGGGTACCTTTAACTAATGGCTGCTGGATTAACCTGTGTGCATGAAAAATTATGAATATAGCTGGATTTTATACTAATATTGATTTTAATTGATAATGGTGCTGCCAATTAACAACATGCATTAACACCACTTTTTAATCCCAGTAAGAATTATGTTTCTAACAAACGATTCCCAAATGAACTGTTTTAATCACTATTTATACTTTTAAACCCAAATACACCTTAATGAAATGTAAACATGACACACACACACACACACACACACACACACTGCAGCAAATATAATAAAATGTCTGCTTCACGTGACCAGGTGAAGCTCCACAGTCAAACAGCAGGTGCGTTGGTTCTGGTTTACTCACAGACCGTGGGCGGGACCAGGGCTGATGGCTGATGGCTGAGACGAGTCAAGGTCATGTGACCGCGGAGTGAAGCCACAGGCGGGAGATCAACAACCACATCCACCCTGAAGGTCTGAGGAGCACTTCACTGTCTGCTCGGTCTAATGAGTGTGTGACAGCTTTTATCAGTCGCTGGACTCTTCACAACTCTCTCATGCTGAGCCCGGCTGAGCTTTAGCTGCTGGCTAACATCAACACATGCTAACAACACACAGCATCATCCGCTGCTACTACATGGAGATACGGCTAACGTGGCTAGCAGGCTAATATGCTAATCGCGACTAGCGTATCATTTTTCACACACGTACAGTGACGTCACAGAGCGATACAACACACACACACACACACACACACAGGTATTTACCTTCTGTAGACTGGAACACGTCCTTTACACCGTGGGAAACTCTGCATTCACCGAGTAAAGTACAGAATTACTCGTTACACGTTACTTTCTCTCGGTTACCGTTACATCCGTCACACGGCTCCTCAGCTCGTCGTCTAACGAGCCCCTGGTTCGGAGCTACGGGGTTACCTTGGGGTCCCGCCCCTCCGCCTTTCTGATTGGCTGATACGTTGGCAACAGCCAATGCAATGAACAAGGTGTCGTGACGGACAACCTGAGACTAACAGAGGTTAGACTGTGAACTGACCACGTTTCCCTCACGTGTACAACCAAACAAACTGTTTGATTTCTATGAACTTTATCGATACAACTTCGTTAACAAAATGACAAAGATTTGTTTATCATCTTAAAGTGCTTTTTGATTCACATGAACTTTATTAAACATTAATCTGAACGGATTTTAATGTAACGCTTTTTAAACATTATTGAGTAATCTTTATTTATTCATATATATTAATATTAATTTGTCTGAAATGTCATATTTTAGACTGGGCTACACTAACTTTACAAACTTCTCATGAACAGCAACAAATGGTCAGATCCCAGCAGCAAATTACACCATTGGAGTTTGCAGGGGAAAAGAAGACACACGTGACATAAGTTTACACCATTAATCACCATCAACAAAACATCAGCATTCCTCCTCCATGTTTCTGCAAATGTGTCGTTAACCACTCATCATGAACCAAACCTTTGGTTTTGATGAGTGTTTATGCTCATGAAGCAAGTTTTTCAGATTATTCTGACACCACCTGAATGCTGCATATGTTTGTAAGCGTATATTGCCACCTATCAATGAATAGACCACCGTGGTCCTGCAGATCCAGGACCAGATCATGCAGTGTGTGATCAGGTCTGAGTCTGGACATGGAAAAGATAAAGAACATCCCATAAGAACAGCAAATGTCTCAGATAAGAGACGAGGAGTTGGTTTGAAATGTTTCCTCTGTTTGTCCTCAACACTGAGGATGAGGATCACCGACAATGTGAAGAAGAGTCTCATTGTGTTTTCACCACTAATTCTGCACATGTGCACGAGGACGACATCTGTTTCCTCTGCCTGCTCTTCGTTTCGGCTGCAGACGCTCCCACAGCTTCGACCTGTGTGGAGCCAAGAAGCAGCAGAGTGGACTCCTGCCTCTCTCCCGTGTGGACCCGGACTGTGTGTGGACATTTATTTGACGTGTCACGTCATCGCGGGCCGTGCCAGCAGCCCGGCCACCCTGCAGCCGACTCCAGGGCCATGTTTGAACTCCATGCCATAGCTACACTGCTCTTATTCATTTGTGAAGTAATTGCTCTGACCTTTGAGAGTTTTCCTTGCTGCGCTTCAAAATATAGGCTCGAATTTTTGCAAGATTTCAGGTACTAATTACATCAGGTATCACGGCTCCTTCCCCTCAACACACTTCATATTTTAACTAATTTGTCTGCACTTCTGTTCAGGTCCATTTGAGAGTTTGTGTTGAGAATGTGTGATGTAATGGCTGAATAAAGTGGGAGTGATTCACCTGGATCTGTGAGCTTAAAAAAATAGAAAGAGGAACGTGTATTTTCTCAGCTGCAGGTTCCAGTAGTCGTAAATACTGTTTGCTGAATGACTAACATTCAATATTGGAGCAGTCAGTCGGCTCATTGATGAAACGCTGAGCGAGTCCAGATACTGGATCAGAGTAAATGATGGAAAGTATGCGAGTCAACACTTGAACTGTGGAGGAGGAAACAAACGGCAGGATTTTATCAGCAGCTACATCCACTGTTCAAAAACATACAAGGATTTTTCACAATAAAAGCACAAGGCGGCCTGTATCCGGCTGAACTCTGGCTCTGTCCTGGCTGCAGCTGCTGCTGCTGCTGCTCAACATGGTTTCAATCAGATTTCATCTTCATTCAGTTACAGTGACTTCAGCTGCACACAGATCATCAGAGACTGAAATCAGAGAGAAATCCTCAGAGACAAAAAGACGTTTTTATTGATGCATCTCATTTGTTTCTGAGTTTAAGTCAACTGACGATAAATTCAAGATTTATTCACAAGTGAGCTTCAGAGAATTCACTGAAGTCTCCTTCTGCTGCTCTGAGTGAGTTCAAAGTGACAAAAGCAGATTAACTCAGATCATTTCACTGTCAGACGACTGTCAGCTAGAGTCTGTTCTGTTTTATATGAACCAGTTTTAACGAGATAATTAAGTCGCTGGACAGACAGCTAAACAAAAACATGTTGTTTTCTTGATGTGATTAAGTTTGCAGGAGCTTTCAGCTTCATCATACATGAGGCGTTCAAAGGTTTAAAGAGTGGCTCGGTCAGTTGGTCCTTGAGCTCTCTGATCGTTAACAAGTTCAAGTTGTAAGAGGTTCATTGAGGTCACGTCATGTTGAAATGGACGGAAACATCTTGGTTTCACCCAAAATCAATTTCCATTCACTAATGCACAACAATCACATTTGATTTTCCGTACATGTGAACAAAACCTATACGAAAACTCAATGCATCATTGTGTGGTAACGATTGTTATGTCCTGTCTGACACGGAAACGCTGCATTCAACTGTTTGCCAGTGTGTGGGACGTTTTGATGTTTTGATGCCACTTTCTCAGCTGTGGCTGACACACAGGTCAGACCTCTGACAGAGTGTGTGTGTGTGTGTGTGGAGGAAACATGGAGGTTGTATCTGAAGTGTAACAGTAAAACAGAGATGCCACGACCTCCTCAGCTCAGCGTTCACCCGCGTCGATGCCAACGCTCTCATCACATCTTGGCTAATAAGGTGACCAAGGGGCCAATCTCTCAAAAAGAGACCTTTATGCATTCCAGCGCTATGATTACGGAAAATAAACCAAAACCATTCTTTTAACCTTGTCCCTTCAAAAAGACTTCAATTTTTCTTTCCCTTATTCCAAACATGGCATCAGGCCTGCAGCCTCTCTGCTCCCACTGGTTGCCGGGCCTTGGAGCTCGGAGGTATCCTGCGGTTTGCCCAGTCGTGAGCTCACTTTTTATTTACTTTCTCCCCCCTCCAGCTTCTCCACCGGGGCGTCTGGGTATGAAGGCCAGGTGAGGAGGTTAACGGAGGGAACCCGGCAGAACCGGGACCAGGGAGGAGGTTTGGGTCCCAGTCGGTCCAGACTTCGGGGAACGCGGCTCAAAGTGCGAGAGATTAACACTCCTACACCAACATGTTAATGGTCTGCAGTTGTGGATCATAGAATTGCCACCAGCCATTACTGTAGTTATGGAGAATTCAGTTGGGATATAATGAGAGGCATTTGTTTAAGTTTAAAAGGAACAGTCTATTAAAAACAGAGCTCGTAAATACTCCCATGTCCACACCTCCTGAAAAACACAGGCCCAGTCTGACAGAAGATAATAAGCAGTAGTGGAGTGGGTTTTTAATAACGTGACCTCCCTCGCCTCCGTTTCTTTCCACTTGCAGCCACAGAAACCTGCTGCTGCAGAGTCCAGGCTCACAGCTTCAGGTTGTAAAAGTCAGACAGCTCTTAAAACGTGGAGGAGGAATGTTTGATGGGTCCAGAAGCGATTAAAGAAGAAATCCTCATCATCCTGCCTGACCTCATATCTCCATAGGAAAATAGAAAGTAATGAAGTACATGAGTACTCCAGCCCTGTTTCCATCTCCACAGACTACAGGGGACAAACAACAGGCTCAACTAATAACACTAATCACTGTGTTGTTCTTGACCATATTGAAAACATCAGTCAAACATTCATAGTGGAGCTGGAAACAGTCCGAAGCTAACGACATCAGCAGAGGCTAACTGGAGTCTGAGCTATCACAACGGAGTCCAGGTTTCACTTAGACTTTAAAAAAACACTCAAACATTCACAAGTAATAGTTTAAACTGATCAGAGTATGTCCCTGGGCTGTTATCAAATATATACCACCATGTAGCTGTAGCTAACTATCTAGCTTGTTTAACGTGGATTCTAAATTGGATTTCTATGGATGTTAGCTAGCTTCTGTTAAGCTAACAAGTGTTTGCTAGTTTATATCTTTTATTTATTTATTTTAATTTATTTATTAGCTAACATTAGCTAGTTTCTGTGCTTAGTCTTAAGTTATGTCTATGATTGGCTAGTTTTAACTCAAGTCACAGTTAAGCTATTTAAACCTAGCTGATAGCACCCCTTGATTGTCAGAATAAACTCATTACCAATATAAAATATCATATTTGAGCTAACGATGGCCAGCACTGGCCCTGAGCTGTTTCAGTATGTATCATATCATTATTTCATGACAACAGTCCTTGTGCGTCTCTGTGTTGCGTGTGTTTAGTAGCTTCTTTAACAGCGTCCATCTGTCTGAGTGTTTTTTACCTGTTGGCTCATTGAACAATACTAAAACCTGTTCGCTGTTTTTTTTCTCTGGGTACCTGAGCACTGTTTCCTGCTGAAACCCGTTAACCTTTACTTTAATCAGTAGCTGCATGGAGACTTTTACATGTTCTTGCCCCAGAGTGGGGGCTGGAGTACTTGTCCTCTCTGTGGGACACATTTACAGTCTCCAGTCTGAAAAGCAAATGGCCTGCTGAGCTGAAAGCACTTGTGTCTTCATGTTCAGTAGCTGCTCTCTTGTTTATAGCGGAGCAGCGGCTGCTTTTTCACTGGCCTGTTAGACTGCAAGTTTATAATAAAATTCAAATTATGGTAAGAAAAATGTTTACAGAACGTAGCCGGGACTTCACAGCTCCTGACAGAGTCTATATTTATCCAGACTTCACCAAACATCTGGATCTGGTACAGCAGCAAGAGGTTGTAAACTTACAGTAGGTGCTACTGTACAGCCTCCACTTATTAGCCCTTGTCTTGTTCCTGAGGATTTGGATCGAATTACTCGACCACACAGTAAAACCAGAGGAGGAGCAGTCATGTTGAGCGTCTCCCTCTGGTCTGAAAATCCCCTGGCAGGCGGCGGTCTGGTGGTGACACGTCGGCTTCGTCGCAGGACGACTTCGTCTGAAACTACACAAACACTGCAGAAAAATAGGCCACAATCAAACTCACACTCTGCTCCAGTAAAAAGCCTCAGCCCACAAGACAAGAGGATTGTGGCGATAATTTCTGCTCCACGGAGACGTTCGTCACTTCAGAGAGACGACGCCGTCCAAACAGGATCCTCAGCTCAGATACGAGCTGCACATCGAGACCTTTGACCTTTAGCTCAAGAATATTAATATTCATAATTTACTGAGGTTTAATAATGGAATTCAGATTATTATTAAAGTTAAAATTATGCACATAATTAATTATTAGACACTTGATTTGACATGGGTCAGAGTGTATCAACAAAGTGGCGTGACCCTGTGAACAGTTCATTTTATTTGTTGTTTACTAGGTTTGAAATATTCCATTAAAGCGTTAGAGAGACATCACGACCATGAGTATAAGACCTATATTTTCAGTTTGTTTGGTTTCCATGTTTCCATTTCTACTCATGTGAATCATCTCTGATCCCATGAAAAACCAAATGGAAATAAAACGTAGTTATTATTTAATTAGAGGACAGACGACCTGTAAATAGGAAATGGTTCTGAAGAAAAAATTTCAGGCCCAGTTGCACTGATCAGAAGTGACATTATGTTTGATAAGTTGCTGCGTGTTATGTTCATGGACCTGGAGGTTACAGGAAACAACACAAATGGTTCAGACATGTTTGTCTCTGTATATCTGTCAAAGTGTCTGACGGTGAGATTCATCTGTGATCAGGTTAAGCCAGAGTCTGAAAGTGAACATGAGGTTCTTTCTAAATGAAGACACGACGCAGAGCTGGAAGTGAATCTGCACTAAACACTAATCACTTGTTCCTCTGAGCGCGGCCAAATCTCTGCTCCTACAGATACTGGATCCTGCTGAGAGCAAAACAAAAACACAACCTCCATTAGATGTAGAACTCGGACTCGCGCTCTGATTTAAGACGCTGTGCAGTCGGGAAACTAATTTCAGTAATGTTGTAAATCTCTGCTCATTTACTCCAAGTTTCTGAAGTGGTCCGCTTGATTGCTGCTGGCTTTGATTTAAATGAAAAACATCTATAAACTTTCTAACATGTCAATGAAAACTGGGAAATGAGAAATCTGTGTGGCCCCAATCTGTCGGTCTGTCGCTTCCATTTTATTGTCCCGACTTTGAATAAGGTGGAGGAAGAAGAAGAAGAAGAAGAAGAAAAGGAAGAAGAAGAAGAAGGAGAACCGCACGGGGGGGGGGGGGGGGGGGGGCATTTATCAAGCTCCTCAGGAACAGACCCAGCTCATCTCAAGCAGGACCAGATTACAGGAGGTCAGAGTGAAACCAATCAGGGATCAGTCCAGGTCCTGACTGAGACCAAGTCAAGGCCAACATCCCGTTGTCTGACATTTGAGCGAGAGGTCTTTGATCTTACAGCTGCAGGCATCATGTACTGCAAAATCAGAGTAAAGACCTGTCAGTGTCATAGTGACATCACGGTGACATCACACCAGCAACATGACATAAACCAACACCTCTCTATTTGGGGGATGTGACGACCCTGTGACTGTAAAGCTCAGCTGATCCTGGGCGGGAGGTCAAAGGTCATCACATCTGATTCTGGACAGCAGTTGAGCTCAAACTTTTTTTTAGAGTGTAAATAAATAAAGTTTCTTGGTGGACAGTGATCAGATGATCAGGTGATCATCCTGATGGTATTAACGTGTGTTTGTGTTGTACTTGTCAGTGTGTAAGTGTGTGTGACATGTTTAAAGTCTCAGACTCTGTTCGTTTTAATTCACTGCAGAAGAAGAAGAAAACACACTCTGGCCTCGGCCGCGTGCGTTTCTTTTTTCCCTTATTTGGGCGTCTCCATGGAAACAGAGCTTTTGTTGATGGGGCGTGTTGACAGGCAGCCACTCGAGCCAAACGCAGAGAAATCCCCACAACTCCTCATGAGGGCACAAGCTGCAAAGCATGCTGGGAAAATCCTGTAGGATCAGTTACACGGGGAGAGAGAAGAGACAGTGAGTGCAGGAAAGAGGAGGAGTGTGTGTGTGTGTGTGAGATACACACACCTGTGATGTGGTGAAACTCTCTGTACTGTTAAAACTGGTAAAACTTTCTTCTTTTCCACCTCCTCCCTCTCTTGTTTCCTCTCGTCTTATCATCTTTCTTTCCTTCCTCCCCCTTTTTTCTCTCTTTCTTTCATTATTCACTTCCTTCACCTCCTTCTTTACGTTCTTTTCCCTCCTCTCTTGTTCATGTCCCTCTTTGCGTTCCAAACTTTCCTCTGTACTCTTTCTTTCCTTCCTTCCTTATGCCTGTGCTCCTCTTTCCCCTCCTCCTCCTCTTCCTCTTCCTCCCCCTCTTCATTCTCCTCCTCCCCCTCCTCCTCCAGAACATGGCTGCTGCCTCCTCGTCTCAGTGATTGAGAATCAGGCCGGCCTGTAATTTGTTGCAGACCTTCTGGATCCTGATCCAGCTCTGGGTGCAGGATGTGCTGGTTTCCTTGAGGAGTCAGGGGGGAGATGACTGAGCAGAAATGGACACCGGGACCAGGACCAGGACTGGTCCAGACCCCATCCAGACTGGAGGTTGTGTAGGGAGCCTGCAGCAGCGTGGAGGCTGGAGGCCGTCTGGTCTGGACCGGAGCGGCTGCAGGTAGCTGCTGAGCTCAGGTGGGTGTTGATCCAGAGCTGAGTCGTCGGCCTCCAGGACCTGGAGCCTCCACGCACGAAGAAAAATCTTGACTTCCACTCAGGAAATAATTAGTCTGATTTCCTTCTTTATTGGCCGCTCCATCTGCCAGCAGGGTAATGGAAGGTCTGTGTCAGTTTTTCTCCAAGAATGGATGCCTTGAAGAAAGGAGCTTAGTGAGGATTTACTGATGCACTGTCCCTGTTTTTCCCTCCTCACTGCAGCAGCCAGAAGATCCACTGGATAAGAAGCAGAGGAACCTGATTATTGACGATCGGCCCTGTTCTATTTTAGACCCAGAACTAGAGAGAGACACTCGTTTAAACTCAGGACAACTCACTGTGACGGTCATCTCATCGTTGGCAGCACCTCTCTACAGACATGCCCAGTCTGTGATGTCACTACAGGTTAACAAGCGGCCTAAAGTAAGTAGACACCTGAATATTATATAACACAACAACATGGACAAAAAAGACCCACAAACTAAAACAGCTGAGCCTCAAGCACAGAGATGAAGAGCTGTGATTTACCACCCAACACAACAGGAAGTGTTTGTGAGGACACAAAGGGACCAGGCCAGGGACGCGATGAAGTGATCATTAGTTGATTGTTTCGCTGTACCAGACTGATGTAGCTTGATGGTAACGTCCTGTTTGCTGATATAAAATCATCTCAGATGCGCAGGTATCATTTTTCCTGATATACTATTATCATCATTATTATTATTATTATCAGTGTTAGACTCCTCATTAGATTTTCTTTAGAATATTCTTACATCTTGTTGAAGAGTTCAGCTTCAGCAGCTTCAGGTCTCAGTACCCAGTAGAACCAGTAGAACCAGTAGAACCGGTCCACAGTGACCAGCTAAAGGTTGTGTTCCCCTCCGGTGGGTCAGTGCAGGGCCGTCTCTCCTCTAATGGTTCTAACATGCTGCGGTGTAACAGATACTGAGTGCACTTCCACACTTCACTGTTGTGACTCTGGTTGTAAATTGTTTTTAAATGTCTTGAAAGGAGGAGGAAGGAAGCTGGTTTAGTAGTTCTCCATCTGGGGGGGGGGGGGAAAGGTATGGAGGAGGAGGTGAGGAGGTGGTGGTGATGGTGGGGGGGGGGTCAGTGATGGCTGAAACAGCCTCCTCCTCTTCAGCTCTAGTCGTTTCCTCCTGAGTCTGATTATTTTCACGGTTTTCACCATCGTCCTCTCAGGAACAGTCACACTCAGTTCACCACTGCTGAGTGGGAACATAATGAGTGTCTGCTGTACTGGAGGAGGACCATTACCCACAATGCATCTGCTAAACTGTTGTCCAGTCTCACCTGGATGCTCCTTTCTGTTTACATCAGTCAGAACTCTCTCTCTCCTGTTTGCTAATGTAGTTGCTAATGTCACCTCTGATGTGCAGGTATTGTTCTCCCTGAACTTGGCTGAGATTACTGTTATTTAGTTTATCATCATCATCGTCATCGTCACCGTAGTTGTCAGAGTCTTATCGCTTGACGACGGCGTCCATTCCCGTACCCCACGCCAGCGGCAGTGTCGTCGTGGGCCTGACCCTGGTTTCCTCTGGTTTTCCTCTGCTCACATGGAAAGATGCTTCCAGTCCTGCAGGCCGAGGCAGATGTGAAGCTGCGTATTGATTACAGCCTCCATCTGTTGTGCGTTTGCTCTTTTTTCCCTCCGTCCTCTATTGTGAATTACTCCCTTTGTTGTGTGTTGTTTTTCCCATCCATACTCTCTGGATTTCCATGAGTCACTCAAAGTGCTCGGGCCCAGGAGCATTATTACAGACAGACTCCTTGTTTATGGTTTCCTCATCAATAAATGCTCCTTTGTCTCCGGACACCATGGGACTCAGTGCCGGCCATATTTTAATTTTTACTACTAAACAGGACCACTGGTATAAATATTATTGTGAGCAGACGTTTGTTCTGCTAAAACCGAATTTTCACGGTCAAATTCAAAAGTCAATTGGAGAAAGAAGAAGAAGGAGAAGAAGGAGGTCACAAGAGACGCAGTCACATGTTCAGACTGTAGTTTAGACCTCAGCTTCTCACAGTCGTAACTCAACCAGACATCACAAACACATGGTTTTAGATTCAGTTTGACTTCCACTTCCTCAGGACATCATCATCATCATCATCATCATCATCATCATCGTCATTGTTGCCGTCGTCCTCTCCGACGTCCATCAACAGTCGGAGCAGAGAAACTGAGAGAAGTTCATTCAGAAAAAAATCTGGTGTTCAGTTTCCTGCAGTGAACTAAGTGTGAACATGGTGATTCAGCTGCTGTTAATGGGAGAGTTCATGTCAACATTATACTTAATGATCACACATCCCAGAGCATCATGGGAACTCTAGCTCCACAGCTGAGACCACAGACAATCATCCGTACTAATATCTAATCTGACTCCAGAGGTTTCTCTTCTTTTTGCTCCAACATCTGGACACTGAGTCGTCTCCACATCTGTCCACATCTGGACACTGATGCTTAAATAAAAATCGTTCTGTGAGTTCAGATTCTTTGCTTCTCTGTTATTGCTCCACTTTTAGCTCATTGGACTCGACACACATGACCTACTTCTGAAACATGAAGTGAAAATTAGCTCCGCCTCCGTTACACCAACACTTCTCACTCGCAATAATGCAGCACTAACAGTGACATGACAAGTACAACAACGCAGCAGGAGGCGCTCTGCAGCACCGTCACTGAGATTCATAAAACTGCTGTGAACAAACACAATCAAACACCTTCAGTAACTTGGAAACCCTCACATGTCCCTCTCAGGCTCCTGAGTTTGAGCTGTGCAGCTGCAGAGGAGAAATGAAAACAGTTGCACATGTTTTACATGATGCAAACATGAATATTGAGTGTTGAGTGTTTTTTCTCTGTGGCCACACACAGATCAACTCTGGATCGTACAAAATTTATTTTCCATCTCTTTTCTCTAAACTTTATTAAATAGTTGTCGCAGCAGGAGCTCGTTGATCTTCTGGTGTCAGATATTCAAGTGTCTTCACACACACACACACACACATACACACACTCCCTCTGACCACATGTTAGACTGGAGCTCAGTCTGGGTGTCACATGGTGGTGGTGGGGGGGTGGGGGGATAGTTGGTGGGTGGGTGGGTGTGTCGGGGGTGGAGGACGCTCGGAGCTCTGCCAGCTGATGAAAAAAACTCCGTCTGCTTTAAGTTTGAGCTGCATTTTCTCATAATTACATTGTCTCGCCTTGCAGAGCTGCAGAGCTGCAGAGCTGCAGGGCCTGGGGGGTGGGGGGTGGGGGGGGCGTGGTTATGGGGGGGTAACAGAAAGAGGTGGGTGGGCATCTTCACAGAGCCTGATACCAAACTGGCATTAAATCCAGATCGAGCAGGATCTGGCTCCTGCGCTCTGAGTTTGGACTCTTTGGCAGCGCCGTTGATCCAAAGCCACTTTTTCTCCCTTTTTCTTTCTCTGCTGAGTCGAAGCTAAAAATAAAAAGAGGCCTTTTTAAAGAGTGTGGCTTTTAATGGCAGCGTGTAAAAATCTGCTATGTGTTAACAGCTTCACTGAGGCAAACCAAAAGACATGCCTTAGCAGCCTCAAAACAAATTGGGATGGCAAATGACGGAGGAGACTGTGGACGGAGGAGGAGGAGGCTCGCTGTCTCCCTCTCTCTCTCTCTCTCTTTCTCTCTCTTTCTGTCTGTCTTTGATCAGGAGGTGACGGCGGTGACAGCGACGCCCTCAGACTGGAGCAGAAAACACTTTGAAATGAATGAACGAATGAACAGTAAACTTCTCCTGTCTTCTCTCTGACGTGTGTTGTCACGGCGTCTCTGGTCTGAGCAGGAAACAGCAAACTCTTCAGTCACAGTGAAGTTCTGGTCCAAACATTCACAGCTCAGAAGCAGCGACCGAGGCTCTGACACAACCAGAGGGAGGACAGACACTGGAGAAAGATCAGAAGAGACGGGTGAAGAAGATTTAGGTCGGCAGGTGGGAACAGGACGTCTCCAAGATCTGAGACGATCAGAGGAGAAGGAGACAAGTCCAGATCAATGTCTGGATCAAAACCAGACCTGTGGACACATTTGGCAGCAAGGACGACCGTCCAGTCACCTCCACTCACTGTGATAGATCAATGAGGATAGGGTGAGTCTCAGTCCAACTGAACCAATGTCTCACACCAACACTTCTCTTTAAAGAGCTGCAGCTCAGACCGAACTTTAGATCTGATCCAACGTCAGTGTCCGGGATGGAGACAAAAGGTCAAAGATCAGTGTTGAAGAACAACATCCTGAGAAGAGAGTGAGTGGAAAAAACCCCTGAGATAGAAACAGTCATGATCAATAGATTCACTTTTAAGACAGTAAATACTGAGATCCATCCATCCATCCATCATGTTCCAGATGTTCCTCTCCAGCTCCTCAGGCCTGATGTATCCTGGTCCACGCTGATGGTCTCCTCTTCTGATGTTCCAAAACAAGGATTCATCTGGATCTGACACTGGAGCCCCCCCCCTCACAAATGTGACCTGGCTTCATTTCCACATGGAACTTAAGATCACACATGAAGTTTATCACATAAATCAGCTGGTTCATTGGCACTTTCACCTTCTGTCTCAGCTTCATCTTCACCACAACCATCAGCATTTCTTCTTGTAGCATCACATCATCCATCGTTAAACCATGAGTGCAGGTTCTCCTGATCTGGACCTTCTCCCTCTCAGAAACACCTCATCATAAGTCAATGTTTCCTGGTTCTTTAAAACCCCTGACCTTCATGACCCTCTGAGGATGAATCCACTTCTCCTTCAGCTCTACCTTCAGGCCACATCTCTCAGGTGATTGAGACGAGACATGGTTCAGACATTCATGTTCCCTCAGGATGACCTGCTCCTGCTCCGAAACAGTCAGTTCTTCAGAGGTTAATTCTGCTGATGTCATTAAACAAACTTGAATTTTTTTCAGCAGCTGATGAGTCTGCGTTTTCCTCTGGAACTATATCAATGCCCTGCAGCGACTTCTTCTTCTGATCTCACAACTTCACCTCACTTGTCTGACTTTAATGTGTTAAGGTCACATGACGTCTGATCTCTGTAGAGTTTTGACTTGTAGAAACCAGAGTTCCCGTCACAGTCTGATCCTCCATCACTCTCAGGCTCCAAAGCCACAAACTGCTGAGGAAGCACAAAGTGTGAATTCATTTGCATGTGTTCCCAGAGCTCGGAGAGTTTCCCGCTGGTTGTTTTACCCCCGTCAGGCTCTGATTGGATCGGGCCCCAAGGGGCCTCTGTTGTGGTCAGAGCCTCTTCAAAGCATCGCTCTGCTCTCAGCTCTGAGGAATGTTCATAACCTCGTCTTTCTTCTCGGAGCTGCTGGACTCCCGCGGAGTCGCAGGTATCCCATCAGCCCCCACACACGTGGTGTTTTCTGCTGCTGAACATGACGGTGTTTTCCTGTGTGGGCCCCCGGAGCTGCAGGGCCTCCACTGCCCGCTGACGCAGGAGCCTGTGTTTAGTTTTCACTGTGGCTCATGTTTCTATTTTTAATGAGTTCAGGTCTAAATCTGTATCGGACTCTTCACTGTTTCCTCTCAGATCCAACAACGCGTAACAAATGTCAGGATGTAGGAGCCGTGTCAGGGCCGAGGCCCCGGGGCCCACGTGGGGAGAGCTTGACTATTTGTGGAGCTGGATATTTTGGATGTGTCGTGTGGGGGAGGGGTCCAACACCCGGCAGTCACTGACGTCACTGGGAAAACTCCTTCCACATTCCCAGAGCTCCCGGTGGGCGGGGCCAGCAATGCTGGGAGGCGTGGCCTGGAGAGTTGCCACAGCCGCGTGAGTCCAGCCTGTTTGTGGTCAACAGGACAAACCACAACGTGTTTATGGGTTTTTTCCTTGAGTCAGTGTTTAGTGCTGAGCAGCAGGAAGTCGCTTTTTAAAGTCAGTGGAGACAAAATAAGAAACTTTTTATTTTCTGAACCAAACGAATAAAAAAAGCAACAAAACAGAAAGTCACCGAACGTAAACATCGACGCTCAGGCGCTCGTTTCCAGGGACAGAAGGAACGTAAATACAAATAACTTTCATATAAATCTCATAAATTCACTTTAATGTCCCAAAACTTTCACTGACTCTCAGTTCATTTCAAACATTAAACATTACTGTCCATAAGTATGGAAGCTCATTGGTGCCAAAAAAGGAAAAACAAACATGGTGGTGACTTTGAGTTTAGATTTACTGACTTACATCATAAAAGTCAAAGCTGTAATTTCTCAGTGTTGAAGTTTTGTTATTTAATTATTTGGATTTATTCAGATTGTTTTTACACATGAGGTCATGAAGGAGATGATGGATGAGTGAAACTGCAGTGAGAGAACTGAATGTGCTGATGAAAGTTTCTACTGTTTTTCTATTTATTTCTTTTTAAATGTAGTTTTCTTCAGTTGTGACTTGGACTCAGGGGATCAAAGCAGCGACACGCATCTTCACTGTGCCGCCTGTTTCTCATCAGTGACTCAACATCAGAGTTTTATTTTTAGCATCTAAATAAGAAAAACTAATTTTGGACTCATGTAATTGGTGCTTGTTTTCTAATGAAGTGGGACATGAACCGACAGGATGCCTGGATTTCCGAGCTCTGAGGTTTAACGGCGGCGAGTGTCTCCGTGGTTTCTCTGTCGTCCTGTGGCTCCATTATCTCGTCACTGCCATGTTCTTCAACCAGAAAAAACATTTTAAGTGAAATTTCTCCACTTGCACTCATAAAAGAAACGAGACGCGGCCCCGCCCACATCATAAAAACAAACTGAGCTGAAGGAGGCGTTCATTGTTGCCTGGGATTCTACAAACTTTAAACTAAAGAGAAACGTTCAGCACACCACAAAGACTCACATGGAAACACAGACTTCTGATATCATATCTGTCTTTAAAATACATATGATATAAATATAAATACTGAGGTCACACAGCTGTAGGATCAAAGTCATGTTTGTCACCTGGAATCTCCAGAAAAACTTTTGTCCTGTCCTGGTCTGTGTAGATCTTGGACTGTACAGGTTCTGGTCTTTGCTGATCTCTGGTCTGTGCAGGTCCTGGTCTTTCCTGATCTCTGGTCTGTGCAGGTTCTGGTCTTTGCTGATCTCTGGTCTGTGCAGGTCCTGGTCTTTGCTGATCTCTGGTCTGTGCAGACCTTGGTCTGTGCTGGTCTCTGGTCTGTGCAGGTCTTGGTCTGTGCAGGCGGCTCCTGTGATCCATGTTATCTCAGCAGTGGAATCCTGGAATGTGTAATTTAAGGATCAGTCCTAATCCTGGTCCTGGTCTGTGGAGCCAGGACAGAGTCTAAATCCTTTTCCTGGTCTGGGAGCTGATTGATCCTCAGATCCTCGTTCATCACTCTGATCCTGCTCCGGGTTCCAGCTGTGGCTCCAGTCCAGGAGCTTCAGGCTGCGTCACCGTGAAACCTTCCAGACGCTGCAGAGCTCCAACTGTAAATATCAGGGAGGTACTGCTGTTTCCAGAGGACTCCACATCTGGATGTCCAGCTCCAAATCTAGACTTCCAGTCCCACATCTGTGCGTCCAGCTCCATGATGGCCGAGGACAGAGAGATGTTCACAACAGGCACACTGCTAAATGTCAGCGTGGAGGAAGATAAAGGTGAAGGTCATAAGAGGTTGAACAACCTTGTCTCCAATAGTCAGAGGAAACGTACTGCTGTGAGCACATTAACGGGATCTAGCGAGATTCAGCTGAATTTCTGCATCTTTAAGTGTCACGTTAGAAAAATTTTACAGTTCAGGAAAATCAAAGGTTTTTTCATTCACCTAACGAGGAACCAATCACAGGTGATGACAGCGTCAAACTGTGTGCAATGCATCCTGGGATATGTAGTCCACCTGTGGCTTTGTTGTCCAGGAGACAGAGGAAGCCGTTGACCAAACATCACTCTTTGTCTTCAACATCTGTCTAATGTCTCCAGCTGTTCACAGATGTGATGTCTGTTTGTCTGCGCTGCTTCCTGCTGAAAACACCACTCACGTCACATCTCATTGAAAAGATCTTGTGTTGATGATGAGGATGATGATGAGAGCAGGTCTTTCAATAAACTTTATTTATCTGAGATCACAGAACTGAAAGCACTGGAACATCTTTAACTTCAAAACAATCATTAGAAGTTTATTCCCTCCTCCGTCTTTTTTTGGCTGGTTGGCTTGTTTTGACTGGTCTTGTTAATAAAGCTTTATTGAATCAGCATCCCTCAGAGACGACACTGTGGTGGTGAAGTCTGAGCTCCGACTGTGGTCAGGGAATTCACCCTGACTCATCTGATGAGGTGTGAACGTCTCACCAGGATCTTTATCAATATTTTCTTTGGCCGTGACTTGGAGTCTGTTTGTGTCCAAACACTGAGACGTTTTTAGACCAGGGATGAAACTGAGTCTGAGCTGCAGCTCGCCGGGAGTTTCCACACATCCCTCATCATCAGGACGACTCACAGCCAACAGATGATGATGCAGCGTGGCCCTGACACTCCATCCAGACTGTTTCCTGTCAGAGTCTGTGTCTGCTTCTGCTGCTGCTGAGGACACATGAATGTCTCCGCATGGTCCATTGTGCACATCATCAGGTCTCAGAGCACCCTGCATGAACCTGACAAGCTGACTGGCCGATCCAGCACCTGTCAGTCAGGAATCAAACACTGTTCATACCACACTGCACCGACACTTTCCTCCAGTGCTGGAGATACAAGAGCTCATAATTATGACTGGTTTATGTGAAGCTGTTGATGGACCGACAGGGGGACGGTGTCCTCTGAGGGACATAACGTTGAGCTTAATACTAACAATATTAACAATAATGATCTTAAGAATGAGGCTGACCTAATCAGACAGATGCCCTTGGAGGAGGAGTTATAGTACAAGATCTTCAAAACCAAAAGGGCATAAAACCAAAAATGGCCGACTTCCTGTTCATTCAGAACAAGATCTGTGTGCAGGTGAGGTATTTTGTGAAAAATTTCAAAATAATTAAAAAGTTTTCATTAATCATCATGATAAGACAGCCCTGCTTCCATGGAGACATCTGGTCAATGATAATCTTTGTTCAGGCTGAACTGTAGCATTGCTCTTTTCCCATGATGCCTGTGGGCACATCTTCTAGTCTTAATTCACCTTCAGTGTTTTGTATTTGAATCCCTCTCCTCCTGCTGTTTACATGTACACAGTGTGAGGTCACCTCTCTGAAGCAGATTAAATATTCATGAGACAAGTCCAAGACAAACAGCCTCCCAGAGTCCTGCTGATCCCGTTTCTGTGGTAACAACAGTCAGACAGTGGGCGGAGTCTCAGACCACACAGACTCGGTCCACAGGCTGTAATTCACCTCAATGAGCTGCGCTGGAGTCACGGTGGCGTTTGTTCTGGGATCAGCGTTAATGAGGAAACTGTTTCTGTCTCATTTCAAACAGGCTTCACAGTCAGACTCTTATTGTGAAGGAGAGCTCCTGGCAGAGCGGCCCAGCCCTCTGATTGGTGGATTTATTAAAGATGGCTGTTGTCTGGCTCCTTGACTCACAGAGAACAGTTTCCCCAACTGCACGTCTCCGACAGCATCCTGATGTAACCTCACACATGCACACACAGCTTGACCAGGTCAAAGGACATGAACTATTAGAAACGCTCCGCTTCTTCAACCCTCTGATCTGACTAATAGGAGTGAATCACAGTGACAGGTGGGGTGTACCTTGGTTATCATGGTTACAGCGATAAACATGTGACCTGTGGGACACATCTGTCAGAGGACCTCATCAATGAAGGTGTGGACGTAAAGGCTGTAAAAACATAGAGGCATAGGCCTGAGCTGATTGCCACCTGTTGGCCCCGCCCCTCTCCTGTTGCCTAGCAACATTGCCAACTTTCACTGAACCTTGAGGTTTTAAGTTCCTTAGTTTTTTCTCAGTGAGATCTCACCCTAACCTGTGGAACTGAGTTGAAAGGTGTGTCTCCAGTGGGCGGGGCCTCTGAACAGTATGGAGGTGGGTTTGTTTCAGATGAATAATCCACATGTAAATGTGTAAAACACCTTCTAAAAACACAAAACCGAAGTTTCCATTAATCAGTTCAATCAATCTCAGAATAAATGACAGGTTAAATGACTGAACTCTGACTGGACCCAAGTTGGCAGCTGATGATCCAGAGCCTGCAGCAGCTGAACCCTGTTGCTGTGTTTGCTAACAGCTCAACTACCTTTGACCTTTAAACCCCTGTGCCATTGTGTCATTATTAAAAACACCAAAATAAAAGCCTCTCCCTCTGACAAAGCTGAGATTCTGCTGGTGTCTCTGCTCCTGGATCCATCAGCTGGAATTTAGACCAACACACACATGAGCTCTCCCAGCATGCCGTGCAACCTAATTACAGAGAGTGGTCGTGGAGGAAACTAATCCTCCTGCTGCTGGAGAGCGTTCAGTCCTGGAGGAGGCTCCTCCACTCATCAGCCTGTAAATCAGCTCCATTGGCTCCGGCTTCACTTCCTGCCCCACAGGGGCCCCACACTCTCTGAATCACAGCGAATCCTGAGTCCTGGAGCCGTGGGGGGGGGGTGGGGGTGTGGGGGTAGGTTTACTTCTGTTGGACACCAGAGTGAGGAGGAGAGGTGAAGATCTGTTTCCTCCTCTGTGTGTTTGAATTCAGAGAAACAATTGGAGCTCAGTTGATCCTCAATAAACCTGTAGAGATTAGAGGGACACGCCCCCTCACTGAAACAACACCCCCTTCTTGACAGCTCCGCCCCCTTGCTACTGTCAGGCCTCAGGACCAATCAGGACAAAGACATCCAACAACAAAAACGAACATATTTTCAGAACCTACATGCTATGAATCATGGGATATGTTGGACCAGGAAGGATCCACCTGTTGGTTCCACTGATGTCCAGGTAAAGGAGGACACATTTGAAGGCGTCTTCATGATGTCGACCAGGTGAACAGTCAATGCTCCTGCACCTCATCCATGTGGACAGAGGAGTGTGGACCAGATGTTCTGATTGACATGTGTCCTGGTTTCAGTTCACTTATCCAGACCTGATCTAGACCTGATCCACGAATGGCGTAGACCTGAGCTAGACCTGATCCAGACATGAACTAGACCTAATCTAGACCCAAAGCAGACCTGATCTAGACCATATGTAGCTGTAAAGGAATAAGCACTGAGAATGACCTGTAGTTTGGTTAGATGGCACAATGAGCATGTTGGCTGCCTGTACACATGGAACAACATTTGTACAGATAATATTATTAACTCCTCTCTTTGCTTTGCTTTTTGAAACATGAACTGATATAAATTTAATGCAACTATCTCAATTACAAATGAAAAATTAATAACAGAAACAGAGTTAAAGCTGCTGTGAACCTGAGACATTTGTCCATTTGTCCCCTGCTGTCGTCCCTGTGGAGGCTGAACTGTCTCAGTGTTGGCGAAGTTTGAAAATCAAACTCCAGCCGTCGCCTGTCAGAGCAGCCGATTATTAACCTGATATGATCCCCCACCCCCCGCCCCCCTGTCAATCAGCAGAGGAAGCACAAACTCCCTGCAGCCTCACCTGGACAGGTAATCATCAGGTTGGACTCATACCTGCACGTCAGCCTCCATGAAGACGTCTCTTGTTGAGTGGCCACACCCCGAGCCGACGCTGCACGTAATTACTGAGCTGTCAGACGACGCCTTTGATGTTCAGGGAGCGTTTGTTTCGCTCATCATCATTATTGTTCGTCCTGAGCCGCTGAGCAGAGTAATAACAGGGAGGTAGACACATCCTGCAGGCACACACACACACACACACACACACACACTGTTTATGATATTTAGGACAATTAAAGCTGGGGGTGGAGGGATTAAACCAGGACACAGTGGATGTAATGTCATGAAATCTGTTTATGTTTCTGAGCAGCATGGTGGGAGGGGTTGTCATGACATCAGAGCTCAGGTAACATCACAGGTAAAGACACGAATGGAGAAAGTGAAGTGTCATCACATGATCAACAGAACTTCATGTTCTTCCAAGAAACTTTGAAAACTCTAATCTCTCAATGAGGGGGCGTGGCCTAATGCAAGGTGTTTTTTATAAAGCACTCACACTGTGTCTTTGTTAAACAATGCTGTGTAAATAAAATTAATGGTTATGATACAGTAATGAAACGAAACAACGCAGCTGTGCACAAGAAAAAGACGAGGAGGTTAAGAAACATTTAAACATTTTCAAACAACAAAACATTTTCATCTCGTCGGTTCAGCTGAAAGTCAAAAGTTAAACTAACTTATAAGTGTCGACTGCTCGACCTACTACTGGACTCTTCACCACTTCGTTCAGAGTGGAGACGTGTTTCAGAACCTGAGACTCCCTGTGTCACTTCCTGGTTGGGTCACAACGTTTCCTGTCGCCATGACGACAGTACACGCGCCTTTTTTCAGTATCTGTTCCACCACGTCTCCTCACCGCTGTCCTGATGCCAGGACAAGAAGAAACATCACGACTCACACTCTTTACGTCTTCCCATAATCCCTGGCGGTTAAAGTTACAGATAAACGTATGTGTGTGTCGGTGTGTCATCATGTTTAATGTGGTCGTCGTGGTGACAGAGACTGACTCATCTCTGACTTGACCTTCACAGCTCTGACGTCTCATCAGGTTGACCTCCTCCTTTGGGTTCTTCTCTGATCTGATTTAAGTGTTTGGTGGCAAAAGCTCCGCCCCCTGAACACCAGCGGCAATTGTTCTAAATCTGACAGAGAGAGAGAGCAAGAGAGCGAGAGAGAGCAAGAGAGAGAGAGAGAGAGAGAGAAGCTGGAAAAGCACATACAGAGCTGAGTGAATTAGGCCTGAGTGTCTGTGTGTGTCTGGCAGCAGCAGCTTTTATTTCCTGACATGGAGGCTTTTTATGACCTCTGTCATTTTGGTCTGCGGCCGTGTGCCTGTGGTCGGTCACTGTCTTCCTCCACTTATCCCCCATAATTCATCTCTGTCAGGATCGACAGGCGGGGGAGAGAAGGGGGAGAGAGAGAGTGTGTGTGTGTGTGTGTGTGGGGGGGGGGGGGGGGGGGGTCACACCTGAAGCTGCTGGTGTTTCACTATTGTTATACTGATGAAGAAGTTGAAGCTGAGGATGAAGAGCAGCAGCTCATTCACTCTGTTTTAAATGAACTCATTCACATGAGTTTTTATTTTCTGGTAGAAACAACTCTACTGTCACTTTACTCTAAAACTGCTGAGTCACAGTTTTAGATGCAGTTCAAATAGTTTGTAAGTGTGACTCAGCTCTGAATGTAAAGACGGTGATGAGATGCAGAGAAGAAGAAAGTGAAGGCAGGCTGCTGTCAGTTCAGCTGCTCAGCGACGCCATGAACCTCGCAGCTTCTTCTTCTTCTTTTCTTTTGAGGTATTTTGTAAACAATTTTTGGTATGTCAGCGCCTTCTACTGGTGACATTCATGTTCAATCACAGGTAACAGAGACTGTAGTACTTTGACAACGTGTCCATGTTTTGTCTCACAGGATTCATTTTCCCACATTAAGGATGTTTTATGTTTTCATTAAGGTGGTCGAAGGTTACATGATGAAAACAGGATTATACAAACCATCTTTTGGTTCATGTACGATAAAGTTCTGTATAAAACACTTAAGGAATTTCTCTGAGGTTCATTTAGAAGAGACAACACAGGTTCATCTGTGATTCATCTTGATCAAATGCTTTAAGGACTCACTTTTTTTGATGTTGATGTTTGTTTCTTTTGTGTTTTTCAAGTGTTTTGACTGGTACATTATTATATTTGAGTCACAGTGAGTCCTGCTGCTTTTCAGGTGGATTTGTTTTGTTTGTTGTTTTGTCGTGTGTCCCTGAACTCATCAGAGTCATTTTCTGTCTATGGTTCCTCAGATTTGAGGAGACACTTATGAACTGTTGGAGAAACTTTCAGTTCAGTTGCTGAACTTTGGTAAAAGTTCACTTTCCTCACAGTTTGAGTTTGAAACTTTTTTATTGTAACTTTTGTTACAATATGTTTCAGAGCTTCAGTTTCATCAGTAAATAGAAATGTCCTCCCCTGGTGTCTGTTCATCTGTTTGTTGTGCAGAATTTCACCGCAGGTTCGAGTGTCTGACACAGTCACACTGTTGTGAAGCTTCAGCGCTGGCTCTGATTCCTTCATTACAACAGGAACAGAAGTTATGAAGCTGTAGGAGCCCATAAAGACCCCCCCCCCACACCGCCTCACAGAAATACCTGCACACAGGTATGCACCACATGAAAGCCTTTTTACTGCTAACTGTGTAATTACGGCTCGCCCTGAGGCTTTGCCCTCCACCAGTGTGTGTGTGTGTGTGTGTGCACGTACACACACTCCAGCTGCAGCCTGCAGACACCAACAGCACCAAATATTTACAAGAGGAAACTGTAGCGACGTGAAGCGTGAGTGCGACGGCTCTGTGTGGTCTGAATGCAACACAGATCTCATACCTGTCCGCCCCCCCCGACCAATCCCTGCACAGAACCCCCCCCCCCAACACACACACACGTTGTAATGAGGTGTGTGTGTGAGTCTGTGGGCAACGCACAGCAGGCTAACGAGGTCACATCATTCACATAAGAAGAGAAGGGGAGGAAGGTGACCATCATTTCAATGAAGTCTCTTTTTGTGGCTGATCTGAGTTCAGCTAATTAAAACCTGCAGCTCATTGTCAGTTTGTGGCTCATTCACTTAAACACATCAATGTTTCTGATGTTAAATGTTAAAGAAAATATAAATGACATTAAAACTGTGTGTTTAACACTTTCCCATTGTTATGCAGACATAGAGCTGTTAGATAAGCCACACCCCTTGGTTA
Organism: Caranx ignobilis; assembly: GCA_021432705.1. Classification (NCBI taxonomy): domain Eukaryota; kingdom Metazoa; phylum Chordata; class Actinopteri; order Carangiformes; family Carangidae; genus Caranx; species Caranx ignobilis. The sequence continues at coordinate 415,194 of MU270001.1, read as the reverse complement.
CTGTCACTCAGTTAAGGCTGTGGAGTTCTCCAGGGGTCCGTCCTAGATCCTCTATGATTCTCTATCCACCAGTTTCCTTTTAAGTCTTTGACTTCAGGGGCCCCATACAGCTCAGTGGGTTGAGCAGGCACTCCATATGCGGAGCAGCAGTCCACGCTGCAGCTGTCCCCAGTTCGAATCCTGAATCTGGTGGCCCTTTGCTGCATGTCATTAGGGTTAGGGTCCCCTTCTCTTTGCCTCCCAAGTTCCTGTGTCTCTCAACTATGCAATCAACTAAAAGTAAAAAGTCCAAAAAATATACTTGAAAAAAAAAAAGTTTTCGACTTAAATACAAAATACAAACGCCTGTTGTTACGCAGACGATACACAACTGTTCACCTCAGATGAACCCGCACGTTCTTCATCACGTGGGATGACACCTGGACACCTCTTTACTCTTCATCCTCAGTTCAAACTCCTCACTGTATCAGTGACAATAAAAACACAAACACTACAGACCCAGACTCAGGCCCAGGGTTTGTGTTATGTTTTTAAATCAAGTTCCTCCAACTTTGGGTGTTGAACAGCTGAAACCATTCAGAGAGGAAGAGGAGGAGGACGGAGGTGAAGGACGCAGGTGGCCAGCTTCCTCCTTGGGTTTCCCATCCAGCTCCTGTTTCGTCTGAGGCGGCAGTAGAGTCCTGGTCCTGGACCTGATGGTCTGTCACCACCGTCTCCCCACACCTCCCACATGAGGCTGTGCCTCCTCACTGACCTCCTGTAGGACACAGGGGTGGGTCAATTGTCCAGGAGATGGATGTTTGTGACATGAATCCTGAGTCAACAGTAGTTCAACCGATGTGTGTTGATGTTTCTGGACAAACGTCACTGGAAGTTGATCTTTAATGGAAATATTCAGTTTCTTGAAGGTTAGTAACTACATATACACAACATTTACCACAGCAACCAGGTGTTAGTACACACAAGAACAACAATAATAGGCCCTAGAGCGCCACCTACTGGTCCCTACCCCTAATGTCACAGTGATCTGTTTGTTGATTTGTACAGCAGGAGTTTGAACCTGACGTCGGTTTGTTTTTGTGTTGAGATACTGTGAAGTATTTTTATTCTTGTATTGTCATGGTTGTTGTGTTGTTGTTTAATGTTGTGGTTTTATTGTTGTTGCATTGCTGCACTGTTCAGTATCACTGTATTGTTGCTTCTTTTGCCACATTGTTGTGGTTCCGTTGTGTTGTGTTGCATTGTTTTTGTTATTACTCCACTTTTGTTATTGTTGCATGGTTGTTTCATTCTTTGATGTTGCACTGTCACTGTTGTATTGTTATTGTTGCTTTTGCTTCCTTTTTGTTTCTTCTGGGGCACTGTTGCTGTTTTGTCAGTGTTGCTATGTTTTTGCTAATGTTGTGACTTTGTTGTTGTTGTGTTGCATCCTCGTAAGTGCATCGTTGTCCTTACTGTTGCTTTGTTATTGTATTGTTGTGTTGCAGGACAAGTCACTTTGTGTGCGACATCAGACCAACAGCGATTGTTGTTTTTCTGCAGCAGCTGAAACCTGAGTTTCTGTCTGTTGGAGGAATTTGACAAACTTCCATAATAAGAAGAGTAAAGAAGGGGGTGGTATGTATGTGTTTGGGGAAGAGGGTGGGTGGAGGGGGGGGGTGTGAGGAAGATCATCTCTGCAGCTGCTCTTCACTTAAAAGTCTGGCACAATGAGAAACGTCATAGAACCAGGGTGCGTTCAGGTGCTGACTGGAGCAGCGTCGTCGTCTGCGGCGTCTCAGACACGTTGTCTCCAGGTTCAGAGGTGAAATGCATCCTGTTCCACATGTTGTACATGTTGTAGAGCAAGGAGCCTCCTCCACCTACAGCAGTTTTATTTACTCACTCAGTTCATTTCAGAGCATTAACTCAGGACAGAGTGGGTGTATTTTATTCTGAAAAACGTCCAGAGGACTGTAAAATCTGACAGTCTGGCAGACGAGACCTCACTTATTTTATTTTCTGGAGTCCTTGAAAAGATTTTGAAACATTTCCTCTGAACACTTGAGTGTATTCAGTCTCCAGAGGGAAAAAGTCCGTCAGGCTGTGATGGAGGAGGCTGCCGAGTGTTTGTATCACTCAGAGAAAATACCTCGCCTCTGATTGAGCACGTCTTAAAATAACTGCACGCTGAGGGAGCCTCAATTAATTTTTCCACACCACCACTGAACAAAACTTTCCAAGAATTATGTAATTTCATCTGACGGCCCAGAAATCTTAGACTCACCTCTGCACACCGCCCCCTGATGGACGCTGCTGCAAACCGCAGGCGGGACACGTTTTATCTGTGGAACCAGAATCAGATAAAACACATTTAATCAAACATTAACTCAGCCCTGAAACTCCAGAAACCCCTTCACTTATCCTTCATTCACCACTAATAAAGCTGATGAACCACAGAGGACTCACATTATCCAATCAGTCACATCAGTAATTATCTGTATCAACGATCACAGGTGAAATTCTTTGACTTTCATTTACAACATAATAAAAAATTCTTGAGACAATCATAAAGGTAAAGAAGTAAAAAGGTTGGAGTGATGTTGACGTCGTTTCATTTTGATGAGTCTGAAAATCCACCCATTTGTTAGCTATCTTTGTTGTTAGCATTGCTAGCTAATTGCTGCCAGTTAAAGCTATGGTTGACGAGAGATGAGATTTGCACACACACCCTCCCCTCCGAGCTTGTATCGCCCTCCCTCAGACCCTCCTAACGACACACCCCCCCCGCAGAGCAACAAGCCGGCCGACAGAAACCAAACACGGCTCCAGGTTTGAATGCGGAGTAACAGAGACAAAAATTGTTTTGACGCCGTCTAATGACAGAAAAAACTAACGTCAGCTTTCACAGTGATAAACAGCACTGGCATAATAAAAGTTATCAATGTCACAACTTCCACAATAAAAACCAAAGATTACCTGTTCAACAAAAACTCTGCTGTATCAGCATCACTTTTCAGGCAGGTGGAGCATTTCATCAGTCAAACGATGACCCGGTGTTTACTCTCAATTTGTCGCAGCTCCTCTTCGTCTCTGCCTTTTCAGTGGCAGACTTGCACCTTCTTTCTGCCGTGGCTGGTGGCACAAGCCTGAAGCTGCTGTAGCTGATGCTCAGGGCCTCACAAACAGCTCGTAGTTTCAAATGCTGAGGGGGGTTGGGACGAGGCGGGACGAGGAGCAAAACTGAGCTTGCTCAGATTGGACCGAGGGTACAGAGAGAGTGCAAATTTGACAAGGAGAAACTGCCATGCGGGCCGGATGGCTGTGATTGGTCAGTTTCTTCACATGGTGTAGGTCGTACTATTGGACCATAACCACCATCTGAATGATGTTAATGACAATGATCAATCTTTCTCAGCATCAACCCTAGCTCTAAAGATTAACAAATTTTTCAGACCCTTTAGTGACCTTTGACCTGAGCGACCTTCTGTAGAGTTGTCTAAGCTGAGGCTCCTCCCTCTGACCTGAGCCCCTCCCCCTAGCCAGAGGTCCCTCCCCCTGACCTGAGGCTCCTCCCTCTGTGTTCATTAAATGGTAAAATCTGATTGGTTGTCGGTCATTTCCTGTTTAATTCAGCGAGTGACAGACAGGAAACGTGAGACACAGGTGTGTGTTTACCTGTGCATTGGAGTCTGTGTGTTGATGTGTGCTGGTGGTAGTGGTGGTGGTGGTGGTGGTTGTGGGGGGGGCTGTGTGTGTGTGTGGGAGGGGGCAGGGCTTATATAAGTCTCTGATGAACAGGAAGTGCTCACAGCTCTGACTGATTATGTTGCTCTAACTTGTACAAATATTTGGAGGCTGATTATTTTGGAAGTGCAGGTTTTTTCTCTCCACCTGAACCTGGATAAATACAGCGAGGAGGACCTGTCCGTCTCCACGGTGACGGGCAGGGGGGTTGGCTGCAGCATCGCCGGTGGGCCAGGTGAGACGAGAGGAGGCTGATGGAGACCAGAGGACGTTTGACCAGGAGGGAGGGGGGACACGGAAACTTCTGGAAGTCATCTGAGGAGGGAGCGGGAGGGGGAGGGGGGGAGTCAGAGAGTTTCTGAAACTGAGAGTCAGTTTAATCGTACTTTTATTTTGTAATTTATGTACATTTAAAGGTACTTTAAGACTTAGATGTCGCCACAATGTAACTTTAATATTATGTTTATTCATATTTACATTCAATAGATTTTTGTTTATACTTTTACTGTTTCTTCATTATAATTTATATTTACTTTTCCACGGTAACTTTATTTATTTATTATTTACTTGTCTTACACGTACTTCATGTTACTGAGACATGTCTCATGTTGTTCAGGTTTATATATATATACACATTTTTAAATTTCACTTCCTCTTCATTCCTTCACTGTTGTGATGTCACTGCTGTGTCAGCTATTATTGTATTTTGATTGTCAGCACTTCCTGTCACTGTGTGATGTCACACCAAGCCCCGCCCACCACCTGGACCCACGGTCCAACACTTGCAGGATTTGGTTTCTCTGAATATTTTACTTGCGCTGTTTTAAACGGATCAGCTGCTTTTTGACTTTTCCTGCCCAGACTGAGTTGACCTCTGACCTGTGACTTCCAGGTCACCACTGGTACATTATATAAGATCAATCAATAAATAAAGCAGCTCATTCTAATTTTGATTTCCTTTTTTTCTGATTCTGATTTATTGCCTTTATTTTGGTGATGTCATCAGGAGGAGGAGTTTCCACTGAGACCATCAGCTGTTTGATTTACTTTCATAATAATGTAGATCTTATTGTTGTTGTTGTTGTTGTTGTATATATTGTGTCACTGTGTGTTTCCTGATATGTGGTCGTTTCTGTTCAGCAGAAGCTGAGAGTCTCAGAGCAGATGAGTGTGTTGGTGGTTTTCTCTGTTTACACACTTACAGACACACACACACACACACACACACACTGTGAGGCGGTGTAAGTAGTGGATGTAGGTCTGAGTGTGTTCACCTACTTTCTCCAGTCGACACAATGACGTCTCTGTTGTGAGGCTAATTATTTGGAAGCGGCTGGTGACCACACCTCAGCTCCTCTGACAGCCCCATTAACTGTGACGTGTGTGAGCCAAGCACGACTGATGGTGTGTGTGTGGTGTGTGCGTGATGGTGTGTGTGTGTGTGTGCCTCTTACACTGGGAGGATGTAACATTAACACGTCAGCAACGCGTGTCTGTCGTGTCTGGACGATTGGACAAATCCCATCGAGTCGATCGTCTCGTTACATAACAAGGAGGAGGTTAGATTGATGTCAGAGGTGGAGACGTGTGTGTGTGTGTGTGTGTGTGTGTGTGTGTTGGACACAGACGTGTTTTCTAAACATGACGGAGTGTGTTGGTCGAGGTGAACACTGTTTGTGGCCCAATGTGTTTACACTGTGGTTTAAAGAGAGAAGGAGACTGCGGCCTGGTGGACGATCAACAGCCTGAGGCTCAAGAGCAGATCAGCACCTCCTCCTCCTCTTCTTCTTCACCTCCTCCTCCTCTTCGCTCCTTCTCTTCTCTTCCTCGAGCTCATCTAATGTTCCCTGTAAATCAGTCTGTAAACAAAGATGGCCGTCTCTGTGCCTCCACCGACAGAGTGAGCTGCCTCACCGTCATCTGGACAGTGACTGACTCCACCCCCTAACTCCCAGGTAATCTAAATATGGTCAAGAGGGAGGGACCTGTGTGGAGATTTGGTGCAGACCCGACAGTTCTGTCCTCCATCTTGTCAAATCAGACCTAGATTTGTTGTAACTTCAACATGTTGTTTCTTGTTGCTCCTGCAGTGAAGACGAAGATGTGGAGGAGGTGTGTCCTTCAGGTGTGTCCTCACCATCACCATGGAGTCAATGATCCTTCAGTGGGAACTGGATCAAACACCTGCAGCAGTTTGTGACTCCTGGGCGCTCTGAGGCTCCGCCCACTCAGAAGAACAGAACAGAAGAACGTCCAGAGCCCTTCATCATCCTCATCATCACTATCCACATCATCACAACATGGAACATGATCTTACTCTGACGGGCTGAGCATGCAGACATTAGCGGAGACATTAGCACAGAGGAATGCTAACAGAGCAGCAGCAGGAAGTGGAGGCGGCGGTGGCGGCCAAACGCTCCTCCTCCCTCCGGATGGCTGTTTTCATTCAGACGGCGCTCTGAGGAAACGTCTGAGTGGTTATTGGAGCAGTGGAGTCGAGGAGTCTGATAATTGGTGGAGGTTCGTTCCAGCAGCGACCGCATATTGACATTTGGTCGAGAGGTGAAGTGTATGATGGGAGGTGGGGACGGACGGAGACACTGATCTCACTGAGCAGGAAGTGGTTCAGATCAAACAGCTGATTAACAGCTGGTGCTGCGTTCAATGACCCATCTGATAAAACACGGCTTGTCAGTTTCACCCCGACACTCAAATTTCCATCGTTGATGTTTTTCCCTCTGGTTCTGAAGGCAGCGCTCAAACAAACAGGTGTGTGAGGTGAGGACAGGTCTTTAAATAGAAAACAGGACGTGGTGCAGTCATCTGTTTGGACTCTGGATGGGAAACACATCTGGACAGAGGTTGGGGAGGTGGGGGGGGGGGGGGTCGGTGGCGGTGGTGGGTGGTGACCCTGGAGCTTGGTGTCTCCTGAGGTTAACAACCCTAAAAATAGAAAGTGTGTGTGGAGGAATGTGAGCGTCCTGCTGCTCCTCGCTCGGCTACGAGGCGGCGACGTGTTTGAAGTGTTTAACGAGGCCAGGAGGCGTACAGGAAGCAGCGAGGGACAAAAAGGTTACAGAGCGAAAAGTATGTGAAGAATTCTCATAATGTGATGAAGAGAGGAAGACGACGATCAGACAGTGACTCTCTCTGCTCCAGGAATTAGACTGTGACTCTCCGGTGTCACTGGTTCAACATCTGCAATGTGGCACAACAGAAGTGTTTCTTGGGACACAATAAAATGACGGACCAGGCTAAAGCTGATGCTAAGCTAACAGTTCATACGAATCATGTGATAGTGACGTTCTAACAAACCAAACAAACTCAGCTGCCCGACGACGACCTGGACGTTGTTTGTCTTCAGCCTGATGTTTGTTGTTGACGTCTGTTTTTCTACTTTTCTATGTTTTCTTCTTCCCTCGTTCTTATTTTCCACAACTGATCTTCAAACACAGGAATCTTTCTTTCCACTCGTTTTCCCGCCTCAGTATCTTCATCTCCACATCTGCTGAAAACTGATAAACAGAACGTGGTCGTCTCCTGTCTGAAGAATTTTCCGGTCGGTGCGGGACGTCCTCAGCTGGTTTTCCACAGAATCCATTTATTTGGAAAAGACACATCAGGAAGTTGGAGTCCAAACAAAGGCCTGTGATTGTAAATCTGAATGTGGGTCCGGCTGCAGGTCTGTGGGCTACTTGAGGGTCCAGACCAGACCAGACCAGACCAGACCAGAGGGAGGCCTGAGTCAGAACAAGACTATTTAAGGTCAAAAACAGGCTCTAAAAGCTCTCACACACAGGAAGGTGTGTCACTGTTTATTATGCCACCCAGAAGACACACACACACACACACACACACACACACACACACACACACTCTGAGGATCTGCAGGGGATCAGCAGCATCGACTTCCTGCATAAGAAACAACATCTTCACATCATCTTCACTGGAACCTGACGTTTCTTCATCTTCATCATCATCATCATCATCATCACCACCATCATCATCACCAGGAGGTCTGGTCTTCAGGGGCATGAAGCTCGAGGAGTCCTACAGCAGATGATCTCTGTCTCATGGCTCCTCCATGGAGTCTGACCCATATGGACAGAGACAGGACATGGGGAGGCAGAGAGGGGGGGGGGGGGGGACAACACGCAGCAAAGGCCCACCCGATTCAGGGTTCGAACCTGGGCCGGCTGCAGTGAGCTGCAGGGACCAGATGTGGAGGTAGCACCAGACAGACACTCAGGCCAAGGAACCAGCTGTAGGTGGGTCCATAAGAGCCCAGACTGTGTCCTGAGTCTGGAGACCTGAGGAGACAGAGGACCAGAAGGTTCTCCAAGTGATGGAAGGTCCTACCTGAGAACCTGAAGAACTGGAGCTGGGAAAGGGGGTCACACCAAATCCAAGTCAGATCAAGTCGAGTCAGACCTGGTCCAGAACCTGGTCCAGAACCAGAACTTCAGACCGTCACTGGTTGTTTGATGCTTTTAAAATCCGGATGTGTTTTTTTTTCTCCACACTGATCAAACATGTTCTGAGACGCCGTCGGGTCCACACACTCGCCCCCCCAGCGCCAAGAGTCCGATGATGTAATGACCTTTTTATCGTATCTCTGCTCAGAATCGAACTCGAACATCAGCTCCAACTTTTACTTTTGGCAACAGCTGGCCTTCTGAAGGACGCTGATGAGCTCCGACACTGTTATCTAACCAACGTCAGGTGTAACACACACACACACACACACTCTCTGATCCAGTTGTACAATGACGTTGTGACGATTTGTTTAAATCCTGTTTGACAAGTCGATGCCAGAATCGTTTCTCCTGCTGTTTCCACTGCAGCAGCTCGAGCCACGTGTACATCAAACTGTACTCTATTCAAATCTACTCTAAGTTACTCTACTGTACCATACTGTACTCTACTATACTCTACTCTACTCTACTGTACTCTACTGTTCCTGTTGGTACCTGTTCTTTTACTGGCATCACCTCAACTGGTTTCAGGTGTTACAGGTGTAACACCCGTCACCCACACCAATGTTTAACCTCAATAAGAATTATGTTTTTAATGAATGACACACACACAATAAAGTAAATGCATATAATACATTTAAAAGTGTAAAGTCAAATATGTAAATCAATAATAAAAAATAAAAAATGACAAGATACTTTAAACCTTTTACTTTAAACCTTTAAAACCTTTTAAACAACTGTTTTTGTCAAAGTGATGAGTTGTTTTACCTTCAGATACCAACAGGTCCACACACACACACACACACACACACACACACACACACACACACACACACACACTCACACACACACACACTCACACACACACACCAAACACTTCTGTCTGCTTCACGTGACCAGGTGAAGCTCCACAGTCAAACAGCAGGTGCGTTGGTTCTGGTTTACTCACAGACCGTGGGCGGGACCAGGGCTGATGGCTGATGGCTGAGACGAGTCAAGGTCATGTGACCGCGGAGTGAAGCCACAGGCGGGAGATCAACAACCACATCCACCCTGAAGGTCCGAGGAGCACTTCACTGTCTGCTCGGTCTAATGAGTGTGTGACAGCTTTTATCAGTCGCTGGACTCTTCACAACTCTCTCATGCTGAGCCCGGCTGAGCTTTAGCTGCTGGCTAACATCAACACATGCTAACAACACACAGCATCATCCGCTGCTACTACATGGAGATACGGCTAACGCGGCTAGCAGGCTAATACGCTAATCGCGACTAGCATATCATTTTTCACACACGTACAGTGACGTCACAGAGCGATACAAAACACACACACACACAGGTATTTACCTTCTGTAGACTGGAACACGTCCTTTACACCGTGGGAAACTCTGCATTCACCGAGTAAAGTACAGAATTACTCGTTACACGTTACTTTCTCTCGATGTACCGTTACATCCGTCACACGGCTCCTCAGCTCGTCGTCTAACGAGCCCCTGGTTCGGAGCTACGGGGTTACCTTGGGGTCCCGCCCCTCCGCCTTTCTGATTGGCTGATACGTTGGCAACAACCAATGCAATGAACAAGGTGTCGTGACGGACAACCTGAGACTAACAGAGGTTAGACTGTGAACTGACCACGTTTCCCTCACGTGTACAACCAAACAAACTGTTTGATTTCTATGAACTTTATCGATACAACTTCTTTAACAAAATGACAAAGATTTTTTTATAGCTTTAAGTGCTTTTTAATTCACATGAACTTTATTAAACATTAATCTGAACGGATTTTAATGTAACGCTTTTTAAACATTATTTATTACTCCCTGCTTATTCCTATATATTGATATTTATTTGTCTGAAACATCATTTTAGACTGAACTTCTCTGGCCACAGGTCACAGCTTCAACCTTCATAACTAAAAGTTTTCACTTCATTCTCATCTTCATCATCTCTATGGCATCTGAGCAAACTATTCACCAATGAAGGCCATGAGAAACGGCTGAAAGCTCAGTCAACTGACAGTCAGTGTGTCTGCAGCTGTCAGATAAATAAACCCACAGCTCAGATGAAATGTCCTCTCATCCTCAGACTTCAGTGAAAAGACCAATGAAAGATGACCTCTCCGCTGCCAGCGAATTAAACACAGGAGAACTTGTGAGGCGTTCACTGACACAAACACTGGTGTGGAGAGACATGAGCTGGTGGAAAGGTACGAGCTGTTATTCATTCCTGTCGTGTCTGAGCTGATGTGTTGATGTTAACGCTGAATCACAGGTGACACATAAAAGATCCTGAAATATCCCAGAGCAGGCGGAGCCAACGGTCCTGGACTCAGAGCCGCCGCTGCTGCTGCTGCTGCTGCTGCTGCTGCTGCTGCTGGGGATGATGAGGATGATGATGGAGATGATGATGGTGATGATGATGATGATGATGATGATGACGATGATGATGATGATGATGAAGAGGACTGGATGATACTGATGAGTGTGATCTTTGTGTTTTCTTGCTGCGTCTGTTCTCACGCCTCCTCACACAGACATTATGCAACGAGTGCAGATGGAGCTGGAGCTGTGTTGATGTTCCTCAGGAGAAAACAAAGCAGCTTCAATGAAAGACAAACAGGACAAGGTCCAGAGAGACGGGCGTGAGATAACGCTCCACCTGTCTCAGGACAAATCTCCTCAGGAAGATAAAAAGCTCCTCAGTAATGAGCGTTTGTTTTTCTGCTTCTCGCAGCTGTGAGGCATGGGAACGTTTCACACTCAGGAGGAGAAACCAGCCTCACACTGGCTGGATCGTTTCACAGACGCGCTTGAACGTCTCAGAGACTCTTGGCTAAGCTGTAAGGTCAGGGTCAACAGACTCCACCCAGCAAGGCCGGGGGGGCGGAGTCTCAGGTGTCACGGAAACAAACAACACAACTCAGATCTGCAACAAGTGAAATATAGATTGCAGGGCTGGAGCGTTCGTGGCAATGGTACACCGCCGCACGCTTCACATAAACAAGCCTCACTCATACACACTCTGTAAGAGACGGGGCTGGGTGACTTGACTGTCGATGAGCATTTACTCGATTAGGCTAAAATCTGATAGACACAATACAGCGTGTCCTCTCGTATTTTAGCCAGGTCGCTATACTGGAGCTTTAAGAAAGAAGATCATATACATATATATAGCCTATATGTGTGTGTGTGTGTGTGTGTGTGTGTGTAACAAGACCCCCCTGGAAGAAAAAAAAACAACGTGTTCTCACTCTATGTCTCAGCTATGTTTAAAACTTGAAAGCCCTGGTAATGGTGAAAAATAATAATAAACTTTATTAATCACTTTTGTTAAAGCTACAGAAAGAAAACGAAATAAACACGTGACATATTTAAACATCGTCATCACACTTCATCAACACAACAGACTGTGAGTCTCAGGCTGGTGAACAATGTGTTGTGTAACTCTGTGCCCCCCCCCCCATTAAACCCACTACAATGGTTCAATTCAGTTCAATTCAAATAACTTTATTCGTCCCTCAGGAGACAATTTGTGGCAAAAATAACACAAACATCATTTACACAAAACAAGACAACAAATCAGTGTTACACAAACTGAGCAACACACACACAAACACAGATGTGATGAAAGATATATAAACTTTATACACAAGTCAAAGTGACAAAAACATCTGGAATGAGACCAAACATCTGTCTAAAATCACAGTTTTTATTCAGTATCAACTACACTCACTCACTCCCTCAATCAGACATAACTACGATGGCCCTGAAGTTCAAATTACTGCAGCTGAAGTAAATATATGTAAACAGAAAAACCTTGTAAGCAAAATGTGCTGTTAGTCTTTTAAATAAACATAAATAAATATTATATATATATTAATATAGATAACGTTTAAAAAGCATTTCATCAAAATCTATTTTTGATCTTTCTATTGTAATATAATATAATATAAACTGAGGGAAACGTGGTCAGTTCACAGTCTAACCTCTGTTAGTCTCAGGTTGTCCGTCACGACACCTTGTTCATTGCATTGGCTGTTGCCAACGTATCAGCCAATCAGAAAGGCGGAGGGGCGGGAACCCAAGGTAACCCCGTAGCTCCGAACCAGGGGCTCGTTAGACGACGAGCTGAGGAGCCGTGTGACGTATGTAACGGTAAATCGAGAGAAAGTAACGTGTAACGAGTAATTCTATACTTTACTCGGTGAATGCAGAGTTTCCCACGGTGTAAAGGACATGTTCCAGTCTACAGAAGGTAAATACCTGTGTGTGTGTGTGTGTGTGTGTTGTATCGCTCTGTGACGTCACTGTACGTGTGTGAAAAATGATACGCTAGTCGCGATTAGCGTATTAGCCTGCTAGCCACGTTAGCCGTATCTCCATGTAGTAGCAGCAGATGATGCTGTGTGTTGTTAGCATGTGTTGATGTTAGCCAGCAGCTAAAGCTCAGCCGGGCTCAGCATGAGAGAGTTGTGAAGAGTCCAGCGACTGATAAAAGCTGTCACACACTCATTAGACCGAGCAGACAGTGAAGTGCTCCTCGGACCTTCAGGGTGGATGTGGTTGTTGATCTCCCGCCTGTGGCTTCACTCCGCGGTCACATGACCTTGACTCGTCTCAGCCATCAGCCATCAGCCCTGGTCCCGCCCACGGTCTGTGAGTAAACCAGAACCAACGCACCTGCTGTTTGACTGTGGAGCTTCACCTGGTCACGTGAAGCAGACATTTTATTATATTTGCTGCAGTGTGTGCGCGCGTGTGTGTGTGTGTGTGTGTGTGTGTGAGTGTGTGCCCTTTAGTAAAGAGGACCTGTTGGTATCTGAAGGTAAAACAACTCAGTACTTTGACAAAAGGTTTAAAACAATGATTAAAAAGGTTTAAAGTAAAAAGGTCAATATTCCCACATGTTATAAAGTATCTCATCATTTTACTAATTTATTTCCATCATTGGTTTAAATATTTGACTTTACGTTGACTAGATTAATTCTGTCCATTTAAAGTATTGTGTGTGTGTTATTTCATTAAGGTGTATTTTGGGTTTAAAAGTCTAAATAGTGATTAAAAGCTGTTGTCAGTTACATTTCTTATGACAACAAGGTAAAATCAGAACAGTTTATTCATTTTGAACACACGTTAATCATAATTAACAGCCGTTAGTTTAAAGCACGCAGGGCCCCGCCCACTGTGCTGCACCATTTATACAGTTCATAACTGCACAGCCATGTCGGACGGGTGTAGCACACATGTTACAGTGTGTTGAGCCTTCAGGGCCACTGTACAACCAGTAGTTTAATAACTGACACCAGACCTGTCAATTGTCTTTTGATTTCCTGGCCGTTCCCTGATCGATCGTCTGTGTGAGAACCTGCCTCCGTCAGGTTTTCTCCCTCTGATGACTCATGATAAATATTATGAGAGCAAGCAGCAGCTGAAATCTGTGACTTCACAGGGTTAAAATATGAATTTCCCACCGTGTGTTGATCTCAGCTCGAGCTTTAGAAATAAATGTTATAACTCTCGCCCGGTGCTGATATATAAGATCAATAAGGCAACGCCCCGTGGGTAAACACTCGGCCCCAGCCCCTCGGCCTTCGGGGGCCTGGCCGCTCCGTGCTGACCCCTGCACCGTGAAGGTGAGCCTGTGGTGTTTGGCAGCGGCGGCGGAAATCAAACCCTTCCATTTATTAGTTCTCAGAGCCGCTGTTGTTGTAAGGATCAGAGATGAAGAGAGAGTCGGGATTAATGCGACGAGAAGGCAAACAATCGACCAGCCGTGGAAGATGTAAATGCACCACTGAGTATTATTTCCACAACTTCAAAGACTCACACACACACACACACACACACACACACAGCTGCCACTTGAACACACTCCTTTTCTGCTGTTTTTAAAATGATTTAATGTTTTAAACTCATATTTCTGTGAAATTCAGTTCATCAGTTTATACGTCTTAGTTTAAAAGTCATCTCTCCTTCGTTTCCTCCTCTGGCCACACAACACAAAACTGAAACTCTAATAGAGCTGTTTTATTTTGAAAAACTCTAGAGTTGTGTTTTATTTTGAAAATGCTGAGGTTGTGTTTTATTTTGGAAACTTACAGGTTTGTTTAATTGTAAAACCTCTGAGGTTGTGTTTTGTTTTGAAAGTTGAAAAGAGCTCTTTGGAGATGATGATGTCGACGCCCACATGGCTCCTGATTAGCTCTGATCAACATGATCGGTTGGATTGATAACCCCGGAGCTGTGACCTGGACTCAGTCTGGACTCAGATGGGTCGACCTGTGGAACCAGCTCTGCTCTGAGGCTCAGCTGGTTTGTGACGCTCCTGCAAACCCAGTCTAAATAAACCCCTGTTACCCACAATGCATCTGCAGCTCCTGTTACTCTCAGACCTCCTCAGTTTGTGATTTTCAAGAATGTTCTTTTCCATGTTGGGGGGGGGGGGGGGGGGGTGAGGGGGGGGGGCATCACATCTGCTGCTCGTGTGGACTCAGGGTCTCGGTCCAGGCTTTGGTTCAAGGTCAAGGTGAGTCCAGATCAGGGGGCGGGGATAACAACACTCTCAGCCAGTGACAGAGCGGCGGGGGGGGGGGGGCACATGTTCAGAGGCAGTGTGTAGCAGTTATAGTGCATCTGTCCGAGCGATCTGATTGGTGGAGAGTCACTCCACACCTTTTCACCACAGCTTTAGCTCCAGTTGATAAATAACCTGCCAGTTAGCACCACTGTAACAGTTGTTCTCCAAGATACACGTATGTTGATTTATACATATTACAACATATAAAGGAAAATATAATAATGTGGAGCGAGATGCTGCTGTTGCTTCACAACAGTCCAGCTGTTTGGCAAAGAAATGATGAAATGAAGGAAAGATAAGTACCTGTCAGGACCGTTGGGGCCCTTTGTCATGGCCCTTTGTCGTGGCCTTGTGTTGTGGCCCTGTGTCGTGGCCTTGTGTTGGGGCCCTGTGTCGTGGCCTTGTGTTGTGGCCCTGTGTTGTGGCCCTGTGTCGGGGCCTTGTGTCGTGGCCCTGTGTTGTGGCCCTGTGTCGTGGCCTTGTGTTGTGGCCCTGTGTCGTGGCCCTGTGTTGTGGCCCTGTGTCGGGGCCTTGTGTCGTGGCCTTGTGTTGTGGCCCTGTGTCGGGGCCTTGTGTCGTGGCCCTGTGTTGTGGCCCTGTGTCGGGGCCTTGTGTCGGGGCCTTGTGTTGTGGCCCTGTGTTGTGGCCCTGTGTCGGGGCCCTCTGTTGGGGCCCTGTGTCGGGGCCTTGTGTCGTGGCCTTGTGTTGTGGCCCTGTGTTGTGGCCCTGTGTCGGGGCCTTGTGTCGTGGCCCTGTGTTGTGGCCCTGTGTCGTGGCCTTGTGTTGTGGCCCTGTGTCGTGGCCCTGTGTTGTGGCCTTGTGTCGGGGCCTTGTGTCGTGGCCTTGTGTTGTGGCCCTGTGTCGGGGCCTTGTGTCGTGGCCCTGTGTTGTGGCCCTGTGTCGGGGCCTTGTGTCGGGGCCTTGTGTTGTGGCCCTCTGTTGGGGCCCTGTGTCGGGGCCCTCTGTTGGGGCCCTGTGTCGGGGCCTTGTGTCGGGGCCCTGTGTCGTGGCCCTGTGTTGTGGCCTTGTGTTGTGGCCCTGTGTTGTGGCCCTGTGTTGTGGCCCTGTGT
Organism: Caranx ignobilis; assembly: GCA_021432705.1. Classification (NCBI taxonomy): domain Eukaryota; kingdom Metazoa; phylum Chordata; class Actinopteri; order Carangiformes; family Carangidae; genus Caranx; species Caranx ignobilis. The sequence goes on along the minus strand of MU270001.1, from coordinate 399,348 downwards.
CGGGGCCCTGTGTTGTGGCCCTCTGTCGGGGCCCTGTGTCGGGGCCCTGTGCAGCCCGCTCTGCTGTGGTAATGCTGTGTGCACTGGGCTCTGTGCAGTGAGGAGCTCTGTGGAAAAAGGAGGTCAGATGCTGGAGCAGCTCTGCATGAATACACTTTTGAGAGGTTTTCATAATGGCTGCAGTGATTCAGAGCTAAATTCAGCTCAGGAAGCCGCTCCAGCTTCAGGGCGGGGCTTGTATTCTCATAAGTGGTATTATTTAGCCGGTGATGTCAGTAAATTGGCGAGTCGCTGGTGGCCTTGCTGTTCCAAACTGACATAGGAGAACAGTAAATACATTGATGCATGCAGCCTCACAGAGAGACGGGCTGAGCCAAGAGCTGCACTCACATCTCTGAACCACAGCCCACAATACCAGGACCTGAACGCCTCACCACTAACACCACAATACCAGGACCTGAACGCCTCACCACTAACACCACAATACCAGGACCTGAACGCCTCACCACCACTAACACCACCACCACTACACCAGGAGCTCCAGGAGGAGCAGATGGTCCACCAGGGTCATCTACTCTGTTTGACTCTTCATTGAGACACAGGACTCGGTCTGACCCTTAACCTCTGACCTCTAGCCTCCAATGAGTGAGAAAAGACAAAGACAAACATGTTTTTCATCCGGATCGGACTGACTGTGATTAAACTCAACCTCCTGTGGGAACGTGTACAAAATAAAACGTCTCCAGACTTTGACACAGAGCAGAGACAAGGGAGACAGAGGCCAGAATATAAAATCTGTCTTTTTTCATATTGTGAACATTTTGTATTTTCTCTCCTCAAAAACAAAAAATAAAAATCTGTAATTACTTTTCTTTATGAAAACTCTTCACCTTTCCATAGCCGTTAGGGCTATGACCTTCAAAATAAAAGCTCCGCCAGCTGCGAGGTGATGTTAAAGAAAAACAACCGAGCAGCTTTAACAAACGTCAAATAAAAACAAAAGCCCTATTTAAGCTTTATTATTGTGACACCAAGTGATCTCGATGCACTCGACCGACGCCACACAACAGTAATTGATCTGTATAATATCTAATATAATGTAATTCTGTTTATTGTCACGAGAAACAAATGTTTCTGTTGCCAAAGCAACAAAACAAAGACATTGAACTATAGAATAACCCAACAGTTCATGTGAATGTATTTCTGAAGGAGCAGTTTATCAGGGAAACGTCAGCTTTATAGTTTCCATAAAAGAGTCAGTTTCAGAAAACATCTGATCTGAGGTCAGTGTTTTTCTACTATGATGACAATTACACATATAATCTGATTTTCATCTCTTTTCTCAATGTCATGTTGTTTGTGCTGTAAATCGGGTCGTGGGAGAGACGTCCATTTTTAAGTAAAACACAGCTGTGCTGGTGGGCGGGGCTTCACCTGTACCAGGTCATCCTGATATAAAACATCTGACGTGATGCAACTGACGGACACTGGCGTTGTTTCGAGTTGCGTTCAGGGACCAACGACGTAGAAAACACAGGCGTTCTAGATTAAATCAGTCAAATGTCACAGCGCCCGTCCACCAACGTTTTGACGTCAACATGATTTTTGTTTTGACTGTCCCACGTCTCCCTGACGACACGTTGACGTCTGCTGCAGAGAGTCTGTTCGTCTCACCTCGGTCTCATGAACCTGCACTGATTCACTGCAGCTAATTTGTTGTTGTGTGAAGACTCACCAGCAGCCGCTGCAGGTCCAGCTGAGGCGCTCTCACCGGGGTCAGGCCAGTTAACACGTCCACTGTTTGTGTTTCTTTGGTGGAAGCGACACCCACTCGTCCAATCGCTGGACAGTGGCCACGGCGGCTGTTTGAAGTTTGCAGGTGCACCGAGCTTCTCTCAGCAGAATCTTTTGTTTTGTTTTGTCTTTATACGTTTTCAGCGATAAGCCGGTGCCAGGGAAATGTAAAAGTAGGTCATATGTGGAGGCCGAGCCAAACGCTCTCAGATTCTGTTTCACTATTTGTATTTCTTGTTTCCTCCGGAGCCGTTCAAACACTCAGCTGGTTCCAGATCAGTGGGATGGAGCTGCCAGGTGAGAGCAGGAGGTCAAAGGTCAGAGGGGTTAGAAGGAGACACTATACCTGAGACGCTGTTAAGACTCTGTAAATAAAAGCAAATAGCTCTGTACAGTAGGCAGATGTTGATTTAATGTGACTTTGTGATGTCACAACAGAGCCGTCACCAAGCCCCGCCCACCACCTGGACCCACCATCCAACACTTTGCAGGATTTGGTTTCTCTGAGTGTTTTATTCTGAAATCTGCTCTGTTTTTATTGGATCAGTCAGAAAACAGTCAGCCAATCAGAAGAGAGGCTCAGAGCCTCCTCTCTTCTGATTGGCTGACAGCGACCTGTTGTTACTAGAGCTCCAGAGAGAAGCTGAGAGGAGATGGAGAACTACACGGCGAAATTGTAGGTCAGTTCTTAATTGAAGTTTTTGTAAAACTGTGAAAAGTTGATCAGTGTTTTTTTTTATTCTTTATTTATCTGATCTTTCATTTATTTACAAGCTTTTATTGTGAAGCACCTGAACAGGAAATGTTGATGGTGACCACAGAAACAACAGGAGGCGATGTTCTCTGTGCAGGTGAAGCACACAAAGGCCCCAGACACTGTTTCACAATTTACACTCAAATAAAAGTGATGTTTCCCATGTTGGTCTGATGGATTAAAGACGCTCTCATTGGTCTAATAACTCCAGGTTTTATGTTCTGTCAAGAATCAGATCTATAAATGTACGAGTTTAAATGCGTTCTCAACACCCTGGTAGATCTTCACCTCTTTAAGTCTCATTAAATGGATTCCAGCAGCAGAGACGTATGGGGCAGCAGCAGCTCAGCCGAGGGAAAACTCTTGGCCGCGCTGCACATGAACATGAAATTGGATTATAGCAGAATACCTTCAGCCAATATTTTTCCTTTCTGCTAAATTACCCTCGGCCCTCAGCCGCTGCACAGTTCAACAAGCAGATCTCAGATAAGGCCACAGAGTGATGTTGAACAACACTTTGTGGGAATCTGAGGCAGCGGCGTTCGATCCCTCCACAAGTGTCTCTTTGAGTCCGAACGGCATGGGAACCATTACAGAGAAACGTATACACAGAGTAAATATATAGAGAGCGCAGTGTAAATGGTCAGCTGGCTGCAGCTCTAAGTAATCAGCCGGGAACGTCGGCGCTGATGTGACCCGATACCTGTGTAATTTAGCTCCTTCTTTGTGTGTAATAATCCATTTCACGGTTTATGTTTTAAGTGGAGAATTAAGTAATTCTTTGCTTTCTGGCTGCGGCGGCTGTTTGTTCAGCAGTTCTAGGGTCAGCGCTCTGCTGCTGCTGCGTGTGGTCATTTTCTCCACAGTTTATAATCCTGCCGGTATAAATCGCTCTTTGAAGCCTCCTTTTCCTTCCACAGAGGAACATTTCTCTGTATCCGGTTTATGAAGCAGGTCTCCGGATTCTTTTTGAACAAACTCCCTCCTTTTTTTTCTTCTTCTCTCTGGAGCTCCATCTCTCCTTGTGTCATGTAAACTTGGACATTCCCTGGGAGGTTGTCAGAGGAGGAAGAGGGAGTCAGCCCTTTCCAAGCGAGGCCAAGGCAAACATTTCCTTTATTGAGGAACAGTATCTGCTGATGTGAGTGCTGTTGGTTGCTCTCCTATAAAGAGCCACTGTCTGAATCAAAGAGGTATTGATGCAGCCACTCGACCGCCGGCTCCGAACCTTTTCTGCCTTTTGTGCTGCTCGTAATTAATCTTAGAAACATATATATAAATAAAATAAAATAAAAAAAAAAGCAGGGAAACCCCCCAAACGTCTTAGAGGAGGGAGTTTACAGCAGAGCGCAGGAATGCTGTTTGTGTTCACGTCCAAACCTTCCACACACACACACACACACACACACACAAGGAAATTTCTGCCTTTTTACAACCTGGATCTTATTTTGTAGTTTTGGCTTTAATTCCCTTTGGGTTCGATTACATTTTACTTACAAAACTTTATAGCTGAGTTCTGAGGAAATTAATATGATTTACTTTTTCAACAGCCTGCAAGAGGCAGCAGCTTAAAGGACAATTAGCATTTAACAACTACAGCTCCCATAAGGCTCGGGTGGGCCGAGCCAACAGCTACGAGCTGGATGCTAATGAGGCGCTTGTAGTTTATTTGTTGACTTAGTTTGGAAAAGTCTTTTGTTTCACAGCTAGCCTCTGCAGCATGAAGCATAGTCCGGTGTAAAATTATTATTGTTCCAAAAATTCAGAAAACGATTGTCTCATAGCAGAGAACGTGGCTGACGGTGCATTCGGCGTCGTGACGACAAAGCAACACTAAACGCAGTCACAGGGAACGTCGCAAGGACAAAATGATGCGAAATGAGGTGCAAAGACTGGAACTAATTTAACATCCAGTTTAAAAATCAGCTAGCTGTCACTGAAGGAGCAGGCTGCATAAGAAGTGACTTACAGCTGGTCGGGGGCGGAGCCTATCTGACGTGTCACCTGCGAGTTTATTCCAGGTTTGGGCAACATGAAAACACAACGACTAAAGCAAAGAACGACGTCTGGTCTACAGAGGATTGAAGTCAGCCGATCACTGATCGTTTCAGTCATTGATATAAAAAAATCTCCCATGTTTAGATTCGAGCGTCTAAAATACGAAACGTTTTTTTCTTTAAACTCATAAACAGAAAAATAAACTGTTCACAGTCATCTCTGCACCAGTTCAACAAGCAGTAATTCAGTCACCTCTCATCAGGTTTTGTAATGAACTAGGACAGGGCCAGCATCTTCAAACTGATACTGATCAATATTTTTGATTGATTGGTTAATTATTAATAAAAAATAACAGTTCTAGTCCAGATGTGTGAACCTGAGGCTGATTTACTCAATGGAACACAAGGGAAGCTTCACCTCCAGCTCACCTTCACCTTCACCTCCAGCTCACCTTCACCTTCACCTCCAGCTCACCTCACTCCATCCAACGTCACCTGAAGAATGTTTTATACACAATTATTAACGTTTGGACGGAGCGGAGGAGAAAAGTCACGAGTCTCCAGCGCTGGAGGATTTTCTGAGTTTACAGAGTCTGAAGTCAGATCTGACGACTGGAGCCTCCAGAGGTTAATTTGGACAAATAGAGAAGGGGAACATGTGGGAACAGGGCGAAGATGTTTTAACATGAAAATCTCACCTCTCTTTAAAAAATCCTTCCCACCTTTAAGCGTTCGCAGAGTCGCAGCTGTGTCATCACTTTCTGCTAAAGCTCCTCTGCTCTCGCCCTCTCAGCCTCGGCTCCGTTTCACCGTCAGACCCGATCGAAGCACCTGGAACCGCTTCAAGGACTCTGGGGTGGTTCTCCAAAACCAATAAACAAACCAGTTCTTAGGTGAGCGGTCCAAGTGTTCATCAATCTGATAGGTTAAGGACACGTTACTCTGTGGTCCACACCCAGATCATCTCTGAGCGGCTGCTCGGCCGCCCTCTGGGCTTTCTGTTGGACCTGCAGAACCTCAGCGAAACCATCCAACTTGGCCCCATTTAAACAGCAGAGAGGCACAAACCACTGACATCACTCTTTATTTCCCAAACATGTTGGCAACCGCACTGCTGGAAAATAAGATAAACTTTAATAAACAAATTGTCAGAGTCTCTGAGGAGCTCGGAGGGAAGATGCCAGCGTGAGTGCAGACGGCAAGGATGTGTGTTTTTTATGAAGACGACGACGTCGGGGCCTGACAGCTCGACGCTGTGGCACTACAATGTGTTTAGAATTACACCATTTAAGCATTGCGGCTCTGCTCCAAACATAAATGTGAGATTTTCACACACACACACAAAAAAACGAAGCGAGTGCTTTGTAAGTGTGTGTGTTTGTGTTGCTGCAGGGTCTGAGAAACGCTGAGTCTTAACTCCCTCGACAACCTAAAAATCCTCTACTGGCCCTTGACCAGACTCCGTACAGTTTTCTGAGTATTAAAGAAAATATTTAACTCTTAATGTCAACTGCTCCGTAAAGTTCATGTCTCCACATCCTGGTCTGAATGTGAGTTAAAGCCTCCGTCAGGCATGAAATATAAGCTGTTCACATCTTCAGGTCTGAGGACAGTAATGTTGTTGTCACACATAATTTAACTGTGATTGTTCCATATCATAAATAAATATGGACATAGTGTTTAAAAAAGGTTTTTGGCCTAATGACACAACAGGAAGAAAAGTTAAAGGGTCATTGAAGTTACTACAGTGAACCCTGAGAGGAATGTACGTTTGCATTATATGGTTTAATAAGAAGAAAAAGGGACGAGTCGTGATTCAACTTGCTGAGTTACATGGATGAAGGAACTGGTCTTTGTGACGTCTGGTTGTCAGACTGATAGAAATCACGTCACCTGATCAACCTAGTGATCATGTGGATCAATCATCAGCATCTGAATTAAGTTGTAAGAAATTAAGAGATATCCAGATTCACAGAGGAGACAAACAGACATCTGTGGTTCGTCAGTTCAACACAGAGATACAGGAGAACATCGTCAGCGTAACAGGAAATTAACTCCAGGACCGGATCATTTGTCCAGGAGGTGAAATATAAAGAGACGAGCAGAGGGCCAGGATCGGAGCCTTGGGGTGCTCCGCTCTCCATCAGCACATGTTGATGAATCGTAGGAAACACTGTGTTTTCTCAGATAAGTAAAAGTCTGGCTCTCACGTGGTTCGAGATGCCAAATTGGTTTTCCAGTCACTGTACGACCAGACAATGATCTGTGGTATCACAGCTGCTGCGCCGAGGTCCAGTAAGAGGAGCATGAAGGTGGAATCTGAATCCACGGGAAGCACAAGATCATTTGAGCGGAGTGACAGCTCCAGAAAGGAAGATTGAAAAGGTTCAAAAAGATCCGAGTGAGACGAGCGAGAAGCAACAGTTTCCAGAGCCTCAGGAAAAAAGAGCAATCGATAATTATTCAGGCTCAAGATGCAGTTTCTGAAGGAACAGAAGATCCTCGGCCGTTTTAAAGTTCCTGGGGATGAAGTCAAAGGTGAGAGATGGATTCATATGCAGGAGTCAAGGTCCAACGACTGGATGAAGGTTTAACAGCGTCAAAGAGGCGGGTGGTGCGTTTGTTAATTCAAACTACAAGGAATTGTGACAGTTTGGTCTTTGGGTTAAAGTTAGAGTCAAAGTCTGGTTTACTCTCTTTATGAAAAGTGATTGATCGCTAACATTGAACCTCTGTAAAGGTCGAACCATCAAGGATCCTCTGATGTTCATCAAATGAATGCTGCATTTAACAGAGCCTTTGAAATGGAACCGTCCCCTCACAGTGAGGATCTAATTTTGTATCTGATTTCATCTGTGTTAACTCCAGAGAAGGTCTGAGAAACACCTGGACCCCCCAGACCTGCTGACATCTGACTGTGGGATGGCCGTGTCCTCTCTTTCTGTTTGCTCCCATTCTGCAACTCCTTGTGTTTGTATCATGAACTCTGACCTGCAACTGAAGCACAGATGTCACTTTATGAACCTCAATACAGAGTCATGTTGTAAACTCCACATGTGGACTGTGGATGTTTGATGAACTCACAGTTCTTCAGTCTTTGTGTGACTCTTTGGTTTATGAACCTTTTTGTCTTTGACCCTTTAAAACTGTGTCAGTCACCCACCACTTGTTCATCCAGAGGAGCTGTTTCACATCATCTCACATTAATCAGTGTTTTAGTGAATAATATACCAGCCGACCTCCGACAGCTCGGTGTTTTAGCGCTCCGACACCGTCCTCATCCGTCACCCTGAGTTGCGCTGCCTCCACTAATTCACCCGGCGGTTACTTTCCCGTCAGAAACACACGCTGTAAAACTGAGTTGTGTTTGCCCTGGGTAAATTATACATGTGCAGTCTTCATGCTGTGGTTAACCAGCGATGTAAAATCATTTTCTACCCAAAACCACGGTGTGTCTGTGCCTCGACAGTCCATCTCCCAGACTCTACCCTCACACTGTAAATATGCAGCTCAGCCATTAAGCCGGGCGCTCAGCAGCCCCGTCGCTCTGCGAGCGGGCGGCAGGGTCTCGGGGTATTCAGTGCTTAGGAATGCCTGTCAGCTTCTCAGATTTGCATAAGTGAGCAGCCAGCTGACTGGCTGCGGCTCAGGGGCTTCTCATCTTCAGGTTTGGCTGAACAGCATGTGGCTCCAATACAGATGCTCAATTAGAAACAAGAGGTAACGTTCAGGTCCGTGGGCTCCGAGCGTAGATCAGGTTTGTTTAGGAGCCAGAGCGAAGAAGATGCAAATCAGCTCATGTTGAGACGGAGCTGCTGAGAAAAATGGATGGAAAAGATGCACCAGAAATAATCGTTCATCAGTTTCAGGACAAAGTTCATGACAGACCTGTGATTTGGTTTGTGAGAAGCAGAGTGAAAAACTTAGATATAACTGAGCTGACGTCGGCATCAGAGTTAAACAGAAACAAAACGTTCCTCTCTTTTAAGGAAATAATGGATTTGATTTGTTTTGGTTTTGTGTCCGTCTGTGTTGAAGCGTCACTGATGAACAGCTGGGGACACGATAAAGCGAGGCACCAGTCTGAGTTTGTTTGGTTTATTAGTATCACATGAGTCACATGGTGTTGATCACATGGACTGTTAGCTTAGCATTAGCCTTTAGCCTGGTCCCTCAGTCTTTATTGTCCCCAGAAAACCACGTCTGTTGTTGTTGGTAGTTTCTGTCCAACTGATGAATTGTTTTCTGAGTTTGTGTTTGTGTGAGTTGAGCCTTCAGGGCCACCGTACTTGAACATCTCCAAGTGTTTTACACATTTTCAGCTTCAGGTATTTGATTTGCTGGATTAAGAAAACTGTTAATCTAAATAATGTTCTTCCTCTTCTCATATCTGTCTGAGTGTCGTGCTCCTGGGCGGATGAACCCTGCTGAGACGGAGGATGCTCTGACTGTTGTACATATGATGTGTGATATGATTTATTGATGGTAAAGAGCTGCAGCCGTTCAGCCTGTAAACCAGCCTGTGTGCACAGAGACTGTGCGCAGTGACTCACCCTCCAGCTGTTGTGTTCGCTGTGAGAGACGCCGCCCTCACACGACGACCATCAGGTCATCCTAAATGTCACCCTCCTGGCCTCCTACATGTCTGTCAGCATTGTGGCGTGGCTGGATAAAAAGGGCACGCATCCTCAGACCGCACTCGCTCGCTCACTCTCAAGTTACGCAACTCCTCCATTAATTAACTGGAAAATTCATCAGCGTTAAAGCACAAACAGGAAAACGTCAGGACAGTCGGCTGCTGTGTTTAAACTGCATGACAGGAAAAAGGTCAGAGGTCAGTGGAGACTGTTATTTATAGAAACACGTCAGTTTGTTGTCGACAGGTTTGGGCTGAGACAAACCTCTGGCTCCTCCCACTGCCTGCGACACCTTTTTCCTATTGGTCGACTGTGTGTCGTCTGCTCTTCTGTGCATTTCTCTTTGCTCAGTTGTTTTGTATCCAGACTGTGATGTTGTGTTTGTTCTGGATCCAGGTATGAAAGCTGCTGACCTCTTGACATCGAACTGAGTGATCACTGTTGTATCTCCTCGGCCCCACCCACCTGATCTGCTGTGTTACTGTCCAGGGGCCTTTTACTTAATACCCTGACACTTAAAAAGCATCATCTGGTCACATGATCAGTGGTGAGATCAGACGTCTGATAAGGTCAGAAGGAGACTGATTGATCGATGAAGCTGATACTTACATAATAACCCCCAGATGAATTGATCACATGGATAATCTTCAGTGTGATCGGGCTGTGTTTCCCGCCCCCCCTGCAGAAGGACACTGACCCTCTGATGCTTCGTTTTAATTTATGCAGCAGTGTAATCAAACAGATGTGTTGGTGTAACCCTCGTCTCAGCAGCTGGAGAGGACACCGCTCCGTACGATCCGACTCCTGTGTAAATAACCTGCGGTGGGGGCCGAGCAGCAGCTGGACAGCAGCCAGCAGCTGGATGTGCTGATGGGGCGTTTTGCAGCCTCTCTCTCGGCCGGCCCGCCGGGTCTGGAGCACATTAGAGGAGCTAAGCCTTAAAGCTGGCTGATCAGGGCTTGGAGTTCCCTCCTGAGGACAGTAAGTCAGTGTATCACAGATTGGACAGATCAACCCAGAAACCTTTGCATAGCACCCACACCCCTATACATAAACATACACACTCCCATGTACACCTGCAGGAACACACACGCTGAAAGATCCTGACATGCACAGAGACGTCAAACTAAACTGTCACCAGTGTGGATGGTCCTGTCAATCAGCCAATCAGTGATCAATGCAATCAGTATAATTTAGATGAATGTTGAATGTTTTGTTTACTAACGGCAACAGACAAACCTCCAGACTCTGCTAATGTCAACACCCGGAGAGGTTTGGGCTAACGTGTTAGCCTGTCCAACAGGGTGACTTTAGCTAACTTTAGTTTAGCTTTGCATTTCAGTCAAACGTTTCAGAGGCTCCTGAAAAATGTCTGCCATTAACTACACGTGCAGATGCAACACTGATAAATACATTAAGTCTGTTAGATCACATTCTGTTGATATCTTACAGTCATCAAGCTAACAGTTTAGGTCAAACTCTTTTTTTATTGTAAGGACATTAGTGATCATAAACCTGCTTCACTCTGCCTCAGTCGAAGCCTCGTATATTCAGCCTGGTTCACAGTGCAGGACTGTGTGTGGATGTTGGTGGGACTGTGCTGCAGGTGATCAGGTGGAATCCAATCTCCTTTTTCCTTGAATCCCATCTTATCTGGTTATTTGTTGTTGGAGGCCCGCTGCAGGACTCGGTGCACCTGTGGCCGCTCAGCCTGCAGCCTGTTATTGCTCTTAAGACCCGTGGGAGACAAGCAGTGGCCCGAGTCAGTCCCACCCAGCCCTTTTCCACATGGGTGTGCTGATCCAGATGTCAGCGCATACCAGCACTACAACAAAGAGAGCAGGATTTACCTCCAATCCCCCGACCTGTTGACAATAGCTGCCAGTGCTACTGTGGGAATGTGCAGTGTTATGGTCAGACCCTCGAACCGATGGAGCCCCTCAGACTTCCTCTGGTTCTGTGGGTGGGACAGATCCAGCAGAGGTTTGCACTGACTGGGTCTGAACCAGAGGCGACAGAACCAAGGTCTCAGGGTTTATCCTCTGTGACACTAAGCATCTTTAAATCTACATTTAGCAGCTGTTCTGGAGCTTTTGATCAGATGATCTGAGGAGTGATTGATTCCATATTGTTTTGATTGACTTTCTTCATACAAAGAAATCAATTATGTCACATGATAGATGGGGATCATGTGACTGAACCTCCACTAACTTACTGAGAAGCATGAAATTAGACTGTCATGGTCTCCAGAGGTGACTGAAGCGGAGCTAACATTAGCTTATACTTCTTCAACATCATAGTTTGACTTTAGACATTAAATCATATTGATGCAGAAACAGAGTTAAAGTGTCTTTGTGAATGAACTTCAACAACTGATGAAGCTCTGAATGACTCAGCTTGTTTATACTAAGGTTTTAATGCCATCAGGAATCAGCCTTTGGTGTTTTCTTCCTGTGTTGTTGACTCATGCAAACATCTTTTCACACCACATTTCCATCAAGGTCAGAAACACCCCCCTCAGGGGCAAATTATCATCCGGACTTCCCCGATAAATAAAGCACTGATGGCCGGCTGATGAATCGCAGCTTGCAGCGACTTGTCAACACAGGAATTAACCAGACATTCGCACGCTGTCAAACACCGCCCCCCCCCCCCAACAAGACAGCGGATGTCTCTGTCCTCTTGACTTCGCTCCCTGTCTGGAGGTGAGGATCGGTCCCAGCAGCTACCTGTTGAGAAGTGACTTTAACGCCACTTTGGTTCACATCATCGATCACTTCCTGCGAGCTAATTAACAACCTGGTGATTCTGAGTGGAGTCAGCATTAATGAGCTCAGACGTCAGTGTGAAGAGCTGAAAGTTCAAGGAACAAGAAACAAATGTGACGTCGTGTTTTAGACGACATGATGTTCGGTTCGTCTCCTCTTTTTCCTGGTGCAGCAGTCCTGAGCTCCAACACCGTTCCCACTGTTTGAGCCTGAATGAAGTGAAGCAGGAGGGTCAGACTTACACATCTGAGTGACTTGCCTTCATAACCCAGGTCTGAAAACCCAGGAGCAGGGATTTGTTGATCGCTTCACGTGTCACAGCGTGTCATCAGACTGTAGTTGACCTCTGTATGAAGTCTGACATGTCACACTGATCCACTGTTCATTGGCTGAGGCCTCACTCGCTCCTATGCATGATGTCACTCAGTGTTTGTACCTACTAAAACCTGGGGATGGGGGGTTGTGGGGGGGGTGGGGCATGCTGCTTTTTTCCTGCTGGTGACAGTGTGTGTTTTCAATTAAGGAGGTTCAGTCAAATATTCCTATTCATCCCCTCGGTGACCCGGCCGGCCGGTCGCTCCGTGTTTCCTTCCTCTCCTGCAGATTTACTCGATCTCCTTCAGAGCTGCTCTAACCAAATCAAATCCAAATGGCTTGTTTGTGCTTGGACTCTCTCTCTCTCTCTCTCTCTCCCCCCCTCCTGTGTAAATGTCAGCGAACTGACAGGACGAGGTTCAGTCACCGCCACCAAAAACACTGCTCTTTTCATCGTTGGACTCTTTGTGGCCTTGGTCGGCGGGCCGAGGGGCCGGGGCCTGCCTGTCATGTCTGATTGGAGGAAGATGACGGGCTCTCAGAAACACCACTCACCGTGGAGAGAGAACATGAACCGCTCAGGAAATGAGATGTTGAAGATTTTCTCTCAACAATTGGTCGAGCTAAACCTCCACAAACAAAGAGCTAAGGCCACGGACCAGGTCACCTCCTCCTTTAAATACCCAGCTACATTTCCTCTAACATTTATCTCATATTTGTTTCCAGTTAGTTTCAGTCACAAAGTTTTCACACGTGTCCTGTATGAAAGTTGCCAAATACAAATATGAATACGAATTACTTTATTGATCCCAAAGAGAAATTCATTTGTCTGTCAGCTCATCTATCGTTTGCAGAAGAACTAAAGAGTCTGATGGCTGTGGGTATAAAAGATCTTCTGTTTCTCTCTGTCTGTCCTGCAACAAAGAGAGGAGCCTCCACCTCCGCTGCTTCTTTGATCCATCAAGGTGTTTGTAGATGATCCGTGTTGTTCAGGATGGCCTCCATCATCCTCATTGTGTATCTCTCCACCACTTCCATCTTTACTCTGATGACAGATCCAGCCTTCAAAACAAGCTTATCCAGCCTCTTTGCCTGCTTTTTTCCTGAACTTCCTCCCCAGCAGTCTGGGGACCGAAACATCTGCAGCATCTTACTACAGATGTTTAGAGATCTGAGCTTCCTTTTTGTAGAGAGCATCTGTGTTCAGGGACCAGTCCAACTTGTTATCCAGATGAACACCTAGATATTTATAGGTTGTCATCACCTCAATGTCCGCTCCACAGGTGTCCACTGGCTGAAGAGGAAGCTTGGACCTAGAGAAGACCATGATCATTTCCTTTGTCTTTGAGGTGTTCAGGCAGTTTTTGTGACTCCAGTCACTGAAGGCTTTTATCAAATCCCTATATTCAGACTCCTGTCCATTTCTGATACAGGCCACAATAGCAGTGTCATCTGAGTATTTCTTGATGTGGCAGGACTCAGAGTTGTATTTAAAGTCTGCTGTATACAGTGTGAACAGGAATGGAGCCAGGACAGTCCCCTGTGGAGCCCCGTGCTGCTCATTATGTCCCAGAAGAACAGTTCCCCAACCTGACAAACTGTGGTCTTTCTGTCAGGTCATCTGTGATCCAGGAGACAAAGGAAGGATCCACTCCCATCTGTATAAGCTTGTTTTGGAGTATGTTGGGTTGGATGGTATTAAATGCATTTGTAAATAACAAAGTTCATTATGCAGATGAAACATGGACGAGTGATCAGCGTTTTATACGAGTTAAATCATTAGTGGTTTCATATGTTCTGTGGACGTCAGGAGCTGCAGACGTCAACACACCAACAATGAAACCAGCCTGAAACATGAGGTCCATTGTTTTTTTATTGGAGACTTACATAAGCTGGGAGCTGGACTCCAATTAGCTGCTGTTAATTACATAACAGACAACAAATTAATCATGACCCACTTCCCTGATTCATCCTTGGACAATCGACTCTGCTGTCCTGGTCCTTTATTCCGGGAAACAGATGTTCAGCTTCATTAGAAAGAGCATTTTTATAAGAAGCTTGAATCATAAACAGATTTTATGTTGATGGTTTGTTTAGTGAAGCCTCGGGGTGCTCGGCTTCACTGATGTACAGCCACTGAGAGTAAAACTGACACTGGATCAGTTGTAGGGTAGTTGTTGTATTTAAAGGATGTTCACGCTCCAGTCACTGGTGTCTCATCCTTCATCTTCATCCCTGATGATGATGGTGATGAAGAAGAAACATGGATTTAGATAAATGAGACAAACTGAAGCTGCAGAACCAAGTGATTAGACAAGAGCTGCTCTCTGGCACTGATTATTATCCTTTGCAATGCTCTGCGTAGATATTGATGTCTGTGGTTTCTGACAATCGTCTTTATTCATCTTGCACGAGACGGACATAAACCCGCTGTTTTCTCTAACTTCCGACCCATTTCCAAGCTTTCGTTTTCATCCAAAGTGCTGGAGAAGGTAGGTAATGGCTAACCAGCTTTTGTCATTTTAAAGAAATGTTAGTCTGGCTTCAGGCCACGTCATAGTTGTGAATCTGCCTTTTTCAATGACATTGCTTTAACTGTAGACTCGGGATGTGCGGCGATGCTAATGACCCTGGACTCAACAGCAGCATTTGACACCGTAGACCATGGGACCATGTTGTCACGTCTAGAGCAGCATGTGGGTATCAAAGGGGCAGCCCTCATGCTGATCAAGTCCTATTTGACTGATAAGAGTTTTTCTGTGGACATAGGGTTAGGCGTCCCTAACCCTGGACCTGGAGACCTTCACATCACATCAGCATCACCAGCTTCCTCTGCAGAGGTCACAGAGGTCAAACGTCTCTTCGTGAACGGCATCAAGATAAAAACCGTCAGAGTCTTTGAGTCATTGAGTCCTGCAGCCGACGGCCAAGTGACATTTGGAGGTGGAAAAGACGGAGCAAGCTGGAAGAGAGCAGAGCATGAAACTGGTCTGATCCCTGTTTGGTTTTTCTCTGAGATAAAGGACATGACGCTGCCAGTCTCCATGCTCTCACACTTCCACTCACACACTGCTGCTTTTGTTCCATTCAAACTTTACTGTTCTGGAAAAGTCACAGCGTTGAGGAGAAAGTGCTGAAAGACAGTTATGAAAGTGTTGGACTGAATTAACTCTGTTGATTCGTCTGCTCTGACACTCTGAGCCGCGCTGGAATCAATAGTCAGAGTTTGTCCTGAGGGCCAAGAAGAAGAACAGGAGCTTGTGGGATTAATCAAAGGTTCATCCTCTGGAGACAAACAACCAGAGCTGGAGGTTCAGGAGATGATGCCCGAACTCCACGTGGAAGGAAGGAAACATGACACTGTGTTCAGGTGAAATGTCTGATGTCCACCTGTCCATTGGTCCACCTGTCCACTGGTCCATTGACAAGAAAAGTCTTACGGTTGTCAAACTTTCTGATCCAGGACCAGAGACTGACTGAGGTGGTGCTGAGGCCTCCGTCCTGGACCTAGCTTCTGAGATAAGTCTGGGTTCCTGTGCAGATCAGCGAGTATGAGAGCTGCAGCAGCCTCTGATCTCTCTGAAGGCAGCGGCCAATGGAAAAGACAATTTGTCCAGCAGGACCAATAAAATCTCACTGTGCGTTTTTCAGTCGTACTGTAAACAGAGCCTCTCCATCAGCCCGGCGCTCGATCACGTCCTCCTGCAGCCCCGGCAATGGCACGCTATATATTAGGTCATTTGGCTGCGCAGAGGAATCCCATTTAGCAGCTGATAAAAGCATTTGGGATGAATGCTGGAGCTGGAGCCCCGGGCGGCTTGGAGGAGTCCTTCACCTCATCTGGGTTCAGCGGTTGAACGCTCTCCACGGAGCCGCTTGGACGGCTGCAGGGAAAGTGTGGGCAGACTGAGACACGCGCAGATGAGCAGGATCAAAGGTGCTGCTGGCCGCCGTTTAACACTGGAAAAACCATCGCAGGCTGCACGGGCCAGAGAAGAAGAACAGACCGAGACTGAGGGGGGGTGGAGGTGGTGAAGTGGTGGAGGGTGGGGGCTGTATTAATGCTCCACTTTATTGCTTTGTACTGTTAAAATTAAGAGCTCAGGTTTCATGACAGCACTTCAACCGTGCATGACTTCTTCTTCTTCTTCTTCTTCTTCTTCTTCTTCTTCTTCCCCTGCTCTGAGTCTCAGCTTCACTTCACTATTTATAGAAGCTGCAAATACAGAAGGTAAAATACACATTTCAGGCTTATTATACGTCTGCTGAGTTTATTATTTTCATTATCTCTCTTCATGCATGTTTCCTTTGTGGACCTTTAACTTTAAGGTTTTTTTAATCTTTTAATCTCTTCAAAACATTTTCCATGTCATTCCCAACTTCCAATCATTCATCTATGAAATAAACACACACATAAACACAAAACACAGCTATGTGTTTATATCGTATCTGTATATAGTTTGGTTTTATTTCTCTTTGTATTTTGTTGACAGTGTTTGTGTCGGACATTTTGGACGCGTCACTTCCTGTTGGCTTTGCGCTGTTCTCAGTTGTATGTTCATGTTCTTAATATGTTTTATAAAATCACAACTGGTGGTGATTCTACAGAAAATCATCAGGACGAGCTGCTTCTGAGTGTCTGTGTGTGTGTTGGGTGTGTGTGAGAGTGTGAACAAGTCACATGGTGCCTGCAGCTGTGTGAATGAGGACATAGTTCACACTTGAACCTGCAGCGGTCGTTGGTTCCTTTGATTTGTGAGTCTGATTTCATCTCTGAAGACTTTTTACAGAAAGTAAAGATCACACTGACCTGCAGGTCAGAGCTGTAAACAACAACAACAACAACAACAACAGGATCTGTACTTGTTCAGGAACATGAGTGAAGTGACGTATTTTAACAATAATTTGATCTAAACTAGATTGAAACATTTTAATATTTCACCTCTCGTATTCAGTGGAAACTTTCAGTCTGTTGCTGAAGCTCTTCCCTCTGACACAGGAGTCGTGATGCGTTCAAGTTCTTCTGGTCAACTGGTGTCATCGTCAACTTTTCACCCCGTCACACCTGTCAGTCATTCTGGCGAGCTGCTGTCCTGCCTCAGGCTGAGTGAACAGACGTCACCAGGGTTCATCTGATGGACACCACCGTCAACAGATCACATCAGGGTTTTTATTACAGTGAGGTTTTGTTTTTATTTGATCAGAGAGAGAGAGACGGGACGTGGGAATCAAACCGTATGGTACACATCCTAACCACTGGACCATCGGGACGCCTCATGTCCACCACAGTCTCCAGCGCAGTTTCTGCACCTGCTCAACAGACAGAGACTTTGTATTGGAGCTAAGCTAACAGGCTAACAGGCTCCTCCTGCAGCAGCTGAGCTAACATGTCTCTGTCTCTGCTGATGAGACTGGTCTTCATCCATGTGCAGCTCATGTAAGACGATCGACCTCCCAGGAGACTTATCAATTGTCTGTTCCTTAATCTGGAGCTTTTCCTGAAGCTCTCGTTCCCAAGAGCTGGTCTGATCCCCGCAGACAGCCAGGAGCCATCCTCCGCCTTCGTCCTTTCTGCTAATATCATGAAGATGTGGAAGACTTGGACAGGTAGGACCAGGAGGACGCAACGTCTCCGCCGCCGCTGCAGCCAATAAGTGAGTGTGAGGTGACACTTCCCAGACGCTACTGATGAACTGTCGCACCTCCAACGAGACACGGTCGTCTGAGCCGTCCATCGCTGCTAAACACATCAGACACACACTGTCTCACACACACACACACACACTGCACTCTGGAGCTGGAGGTCAAAGGTCAATGTGTGACTGGAGAGTTTCCAGTCTGAACGTCTCAGATACCGGGAAGCTTCCTTCAGTCTGAGAGGAAACACACAGTCAGGTCTGTGTGATGACGAAAACATGGTGATGTAGTAAAGTAGAAATGAATCTTTATCAAACTGAAGCTCCAGCTGAAGATGGAGCTTCACTGTAAATCAAACTCTGCAGTAGTTTAAATAGATGAAGCTGAGAAAATCAGTGGAAACTGTTTATTTACTTTGTTTTGTTGAGTTTGAATCATGTTGAGGTTTTGATCAGGACCAGGATCAGGATCAGGACCATCCTGATGTGACTGACAGTGTTCATCATTTGTCTCTGCGGGGGTCCCTGGGCCCCGAGGCCCCTCACTGAACCCTCTCTGGTCCAGTTTCAGTTCCTGTCTCTGAACCTTCGCCTCGTTGAGCTACATGAAAACATGAAAACCAGCCTGGTTCTGCTCTGTCGGCTCCTTGTGTGCAGCAGCTGTGAACTCCGGTTGTTTTTCCCTCCGTCTCACCCTTGGCTCCTCGATCTGGATCTGTGGACCGTGGTGGACCAGACTCTGTCTGTGGGGACACCTGGACTCCCTCAGCCGCTTCTTTTTCTTAATGGAGCTCCAGGTTTTAAACACACCTCAGAGCAAAGGACTGGGACGGACCTGGGCTCAGTGAACCCAACCTTTTTATTTTTAAATGGGAAAACCACCAGCAGAGACATGTGTCATCCTGAGAGCTCCGGCTCATCACTCTCCACCTGGATGGGTATTTTTAGACAGGAAGTCCCCAAAACGAGCTCATTAATCAACAAGCAGCTAAATTTAGCTTGACGTGACATCACCCCACAGTGACCCGGGACCAGAACTGGAGAACGGACTCTGGTCCTGAACCTGAAACCAACCACATGTTGAAGTCCTTCATGGCTCATTAAAGCTGAGACACTCTGAGACAGTGGCTTCTGCCATACAACCACCAGGGGGCGCTGAAGTGGACCATGTCCACATCACAATGTAAATATTCATGTCGGGATCAGAACCAAAAATTCTTCAGACTCTGAAATTAAAACTTATGTCATTTTTTTCCATTTTTATTTGACAAGCCTGATTCGCCACAAGGTGCCGCCAAGCTTCAAATAACTTTATTCCTTAATTTCTTATATTTTAGTTTCCAATAATTTACAGTTTGTTTTAAAATGGACTTTAAAGACACAATTAAATGAAATGTAAGAATTGGTTTAGAGGCTTTTAAAAGACAGATGTCCTTAAAACAAAGAAAACAATGGAGTCTATTATTATGTTATTGAATATAATATCTATATTATAGTGTCAGGATCATTTTCACCATGTGTGACACTAACCTGATCATAGGTGAAGGAAAGGTGTAAAATCTGTTGTGTAGAGATAATCACTGAATATAAATCACCATATAAATGTTTCATAATTGATGTTTGATTAACATCCCGCAGGTTAATTCCATGTGATTTGATCAATTTAAGGTGGTTTCAACCCTGAATTCCACCTTAAGCACCACTGATAAATATTACATAATGTAATGATATTAATTTATCCAAATAAAACATGGAGTGGCCTTGAGTCTACCCCCCTTCCTCCTTCCTCCCCCTCCCCCTCCTCCACCCCCAATCATTGGACAGGAACCTCCTGATGATTACAGCTCTTTGTGCTTCGCTCCACCTGCATGTGTTTCTGATTTGGACATGAGGCAAAGTGTTTTCATTGGCCGGCGGTGGCGCTCAGTTTCCTGTTACAGACGCTCTTTGTGCCTCGTCCTCTCCACTTTTATTTCCTTTAACATGGAGGTAAGAGGCCGCCCGGCTTTTCTTCATCCAGCTAATTGGGAGCCACTTTGCCCCCCCTCTCCTGCCCCCCCCCCACTGCTCCTCGTTATGACAGGGTTAATGGCTTTACTGAGAGGGTACTTTTTACGGGTCCTGCCGGTTTCTGTTGGGCCTCAGAGCCAATTACAGTAATCAGAGCCAATAGGTGGATGTAGAGCGAGAAGCCACATGTGGTGGTCCAGGTGTAAACCAATCTGTGGAGCTGTGCTGCAGAATAACTCATTGTTTGAGAAACCATCAGTGGACCTCAGGTGAACATGGAGGACCAGGTTGTCCAGAAGTTCGATGATACCAACACTGACATCATTAAACACACTCAACTGTGATCAAAACAGGAAGTGGAGCTTTGACTCTGGTGACCTGGAACTAGCTTGTCCAGGAGCTGCTGGATTCAGGTCTGGACTCAGACTGGACCACTACGCGAGCTGGACTTCCTTTGGCGTTTGGGTCCACTTCTCCTCCTGAGGTTCAGCAAGTGGGGAGAAGCTGGTCCGGGTCCAAAGGAGGTACAGACCCTGGTCCTGATGTTCCCTCCATCCTGCTTGTTGAGTTCCTGCTTCCAGGTCCAAAGATGTGAGTTGGGACCAAACAGTTGGATCCTTCAGATCCAGGAGATGAAGGCTGCCTCCTGATTGTTCTGTTGTGACACATTCAGTCTTCAACTGCAGCCAGCAACGAACCCAGGTCCTGAACTGAGACACAGTCTGACCTCTGACCTTTGTGGTTTTGCCTTGATGTTGCAGGTTTGTGCTCAGTGAGCAGCTCTGAAACATCTGAGAACATGTGAGGAACATGTTTGATGATTGATCATCGTATTTCCACAGTCAGCTTCGTTTCCATCCTCTCAGCTTCCTGTTGAAAACACCACGATGCTCCGGACTGTCCAGATTCCCACCGCCGGCCTTCACACAGTGAGAAGTGTCGGATCCGGACCTGCAGCACAGATGTTTGTTTAGTCTGTCAGGTTTATTTTTAGACTGCAGTGGGGTCAAAGGTCAGCTCATGAGGCTTATACTTACGACATCTGTCAGAAAGAGAGAGAGAGAAGCTGGAAAACCAATCAGAGGTGAGGACAGAGCTTCAAACAAACACATGTCTTGCAGAGATAATGAACTCTTCTTCACCAGGAGACCTCGGAGCTGCTGCAGCTGCTCAGACCTGCAGGAAGAGTCAGAGAATAAAACTGCTGCACAGATGTTCAGCTGCAGATTTTATCTGCTAAATCATCGCCACCCTCAGAAAAACCTCTGTCTGTTTAAAAGCTCAAGTTTGAAGACCGAATGTTTCCCGTTGGTTCAGTTGGTCAAGGTCCAGAGGTCGACAGGTCAGCATCAAACATCTGGAGCAGATGTTCACCTGAATGTCACGACTCCAGGCATCCAGTTATCAATACAGATATCAGTATCTACAGAGTCTACTGATGGTGATGGCAGGTAGAACACAGGTGAAAACCTATGAGGGCGGGGCAGGAACGACCAGGACAGGAAGTAAACTTACAGCACACACACAGAAGGTAGGGATTGTCAAAATAAAACAGGAAATAGAAGTCCAAACACTTTCAGACGAATCAACACAGCAACATTTAACCAAGCTGGAGTGAAAACCCTTTTTTCATATTCATGTTGCAGTGCTGGTCTGGGACCAGGGGACCAGGTCCAACCCAGAGTCAGAAGCTGGAAACCAGTCGTCACATTAAACTGATGTTGAGGAGAAAACTCAACTTTCTTCACATCACATCAGTCAGTGCAGCTGGAAACTGTCACTTCTGTTTTACAGGGAACTACAAAGGAAACTCCAGAGAACAGCATGTGGTTTAGTTTATTGATCAATGTGAAACAATTAATCACTAATGAAGCTTCTGTTGATCGGCTGATCGATGACCACATGATCCTCAGCTGACCGGTCTCAGTGTCACATCTCAGATTTTCTTTGAGGTTTCGTTTCTGCGGCGACAGCGTCATGAGGCGATGACAATGCATTTGTTTCCCGCCAAAATCTGATTTATGATGCACTGCAGAATCTGAAATCAGAGAACTGAGTCCTGAGCAGAACTCCTGCATTTCTCTGGTTGTGATTCAGCTGCTGTGCTGCTCACAGTGACTCAGCCGGCGTTTGTCACTTCTCATGTGCTCACAGACTAAATCCTGTCATCGGATCCAGCGACAGGATGATGGATCGTCCTGTTCTACGTCTTTTCCACAGGTTCTGGTTGCACTTTGCCTCCACATAGAGTCAGCTGTGTTGTTTCCAGCAGATCTGTGCAGAGGAAACTTTGTGTTCTGGGAAAGCCCCCGACCCTCTGACACATGTCCCCCTCCTCTGTAATTGCGCCAATTACTTTTCCATAACAGCCCTGAAACACTTATGTATGTGGTTAGAATAACAATTTCCACATGAAACACTCGTTCATTCATGAGGTCCAAGCTGAAGTGCGAGGGAGATCCTCTGCAGACGTCACGGCAACAAGGCCGAGCTGCAGCTACAGGAAGCTGCTGCTGCTTGCTGCTTGCTGCACGATGACGATGACATTCGCCGCCTGATCGGGAAGCAGAATCTCTTCAGTCTCCTGTTGTGGTCTAGATCCACGTCCAGGTTAGAGCATCAACATGATGCTGCTTCACAGCCCTGACAGGTGAACTCGTTCTGCACGAGTTCCTATGGTTTCAGTGGTAGGTTCGTCCTCATGTGGTGTTTCTATGGTCAGAGAAGGTCCCGCCCACCTGCTCACCTCCTTGGCAAGACATTGAATCTCAAGTTGGTCAATTTAAAAGCATTGACAGATGAAACGCAGCAGCTCTGGGTGGTTCATTAGAGACAGGACAGGTGAAGTGGTTTAGGGGTTGGAGTCAGTGGATGATGATGTAGACGCCTGGAAACAAATGTGATTGGGTGATTGAGAAGCATGACATCATCACCTGTTGACACCTGTCCAGCTTCACCTGGGGATGGCGAGGACAATGTCAGACATGTGGAAGAATTTACTTGAGGCGGTCGTTTAGCAGGTGATTGCAGATGCAGAGCTTCTGTTAGCAGGATGTTTACACAGTGCAGGTTTAAATAACTTTATTAATACCCATTACATCATGGTAAACAGTCCCATCTGATTGGCTGATAAGGTGATAAGGAGTTCTATTTATACTGGTGCTGCTTGTTGTCATAGTGATGACAGCTGAGATCACACACCCAGCTGGAAACACTGTGAGAGGCACGTCCACATAGCTACACACTGGTACACACAGGAGAGGTCAGAGGTCGCGGGCTGAGGTCATTACATCCTGAGAAGAGACTCAACTTCAGGTTCATGTAGCAGCAGATCTGGAGCTTTCAGCTGAAACAAAAGATTCTCAACTCAACAACTTTAATGAGTCACGTTGACATGAACGTGATCAATATGATTATTAACTGATAAATGATAGTTTTACTGCAGCAGCCATTAGAAGACTGACGTTAGCATGAACAGCTGTTTACTGACCAGTCTTTATGGCTGCATTCATCCACCTGAGGCCACACCCTCAATCACTCAGGACTTGAAGTCTTAATAAAATGTAAAAAGGTGAGTTATAAAAAAAAACAGCAACAGAACTGAAAAGTTCAGGTTTTAAGGTGAAACAGTTCATGCGTCTCAATCGAGAACAGTTTCACCAACTTGTCTGTCACCAGTGAAATCAGGGGATATAATTGGTCTTCTCGTCATGTCATGTGTCTGCTCGTAAGAGTGCTCAAGGTTTCAATAGAGATGCTGATTGGCTGATAACAGAGCGGGAGGGCGGGGTCCATTAGTGCAGAGCGCCGACAGACTCTTCCTCCTCTAAATATATCCAAGTCGTTCTTGTCCTAATGAGCTCATCTGTGTCTGCGATCTGTGATTTATTTTTAACTGAGGAACGAGCCAGGACGTCTTCCTCAGCTGATATCATCATCATCATCATCATCATCACCCCCACCCTCACCAACCCCTCCCTCACAAACTCTGTAGATTCCTCTGTTTGAACACTGGAGGAAAGAAAAACACTTCAGACTCTGTTTCCTGATGTTCAAGCACAAATCATCTCAGTGTAATGAATCTGTCCATGTGCCCCCCCGCCCCATCGTAACTCTTCTACACACAGCCCCCCTCACCCTCCTTCCTCCTCCTCTGATGTGTGAATTATTAATCTGAACACTCATACTTTATTTTGAAGGGGCTGCCCTACCTGGGAGCAGGAAGTGGTCTGTTATTAAAACATGAACATTATATGTTAGTTTATAATCGATGTTTCCTTCAGATTGTGAACTGATCAGAATTTAAAGGGTTAAAATTTAAGGGAACATGTTACTAACATTTTGTTTCCCCCCAACTCTTATTTAACAACTGATGAACTCTGTATCTGTAGAGGTGAGACTCAGTGTCACATAAGATCATCATTAAATACAACATAAAGAAACAGCTGCAGATCCAGTTTAATTAGCGTCAGATCTCAGACTGAGTCTCGTTAACATCACCTGACGGCTCTCAGTCCAGGTCCCTCTGTGAGCTCAGTGTGCTGTGGTACTTGAGACCGGTCTTTTCAAGGTCTTGGTCTTGGTATGCTCTGGTCTTGGTCTTGACTCGGTCTCAGGTTAGGTGATGTTGACCACAACTTTAGTTTGGCCTCCACCTCCTGCGTTAAACAGTAACTAGTGAATTAGCTCTTCATGAGCTCCACAGTGCTGAAGGACTTCACTGCTGTTCCTGCAAAATCAAAACAAGGAGCAAAAAGAAACAGAAAAGTTTAAGCAGCTGCACAGATGATGATAAATCTCATTTGATCTATTGTTAATGATTATTGGAGCTTTAAAGGACCCTGTGATCTTTGACCCTGGGTGGTGTGGAGTTTAGTCTCTGCTCCATGTGACCTACAAACAAAGCCAAGTGAACATGAACGTGAGCCATGTTGCTTCACATGAAAGAACGGTACATCAATCAGCAGCTCATCTGAACTGGTCTGATCCCAGTCTGGTTCCCACTCAGGAAACCGACCCATTGGACCAACTCTTATCTCAGTGTTTTCCTCTGCAGAGACTTGTGTTCGCTCGTCCTCCCGTCCTCCTTCAGGCTCCGGGAGGATGCCATGTGTCTGATCCACCCTGGCTCGGGTTTCTTTCTCTCTGGGTGTGGAGCCGAACGCTGAAAGCTCCTCTTCCTTGTTTTGATTGTTCACAGGGAGGAGCTCAGACTCTCCGACTCTCAAGACATCTGACAACATGTCAACGCGGGACATGCTGTATGGAGACGGGAACACGAGTGAAGAGGTTATAGTAAAGACTGATAATGATCAAGAGACACAGCTGGAGGAGAAGCAGCCTGGGTCCAGTGCAGGGCTTTTTTCTGAGCGGGGCAGTAGAGGACAGAGAGGACGGGTCAGAGGACAGGTCAGAGAGGACAGGGGAAGGAGGATGGGTCAGAGGTCAGAGAGGTTAGACAGAAATAGCTCGTCCTGAGGAGCAGGAACATCCAATTTGACCCTCACTAACATCTGCTCTCTACAGTTTGTCCTGCAGGTGGCGCTGAACTTCCAGACTCCATCTGTCGATCTGGTCAAATATTTACTTTCTTTACAGTTTTGTATTTGAACATTTTGCCTCGAAGACAGGAAATAACAACAATAAAACTTTATTTAAACAACATTTTCAACACAGGACACAGATTCAACAGACACATCAGGGTACAATCAAAAATAAACATCACATCACCAGAGTCCGGGAGGAGCGGACTCTGGTCTCAGTCCAGGACCTGGACCGGTTCTGGTTCTGATGAGTTTGGATGAAATTTGAGACGTTGTTGTTTCAAGTTTTTGCTCAGAGGTTTTGATGGATGAAAGAGCAGCAGTCACATGACTAGAGACCATGAAGAATAGACTGAATCAGAAACAGCAGTTCATCACATAATAGACTTTAAATCTCTTCATTTTCTGATCTTTAGTTTTTTTACTTTGTGTGTTTATTTAGTGTTTAGTTATTGACCAGCTGCAGATTTAAACCTGGTTTCATCTGTTTTTGTGATTTATATCATTCCAACCTTTAATGCACTGCCTGTGTCCTGGTGATGAACTGCGCGAAACCGGACTCTTTCTCCTCGATCATCTGACGCTTTATTTCCACCTGAAGTGAAAACGACACAAAGCTCCCTCAGTTCACATACCTGCAGCAGATCCTCCCTCCTGTCGCTGGATGTGTTTCTCACGATGAATGGTTTGTTTCCTGCTGCTGAGGAGTTCATCGCTCACCCTGACTGAATGAGCCCAGAAGGAGGAGGAGGAGGAGGAGGAGCAGGTCCGGAGGTCCCGGTGGTCCTGGATCAGCTGCTGCTGCAGGATCAGCAGGTCTGGATCATCGGATCAGTCTTGATCAATCAGCATCATGATCAGATGTACAGTCTGGCGTTACATGTTATAAATGAAACAGTTTGACCCAAAACAAACTGAGGTGAGTTTGTTCGTCACCAGTATCAGACCATTAAAGGTTGTGATGATTGAATTTGAGTGTGAACCTGCACAGAGCTGCAGGTCTTCAGGTTCTCCGTGGACCCAGTTCCTCTGAGACCGGGGGAGGATGATGGAGTACGGGGTGGACAGTCTCTGACCTCCCGTCCTTTATTTCCACAGGAACACAGTTTCCATTGAGCCCAGACAGGAACCAGAGGCGTCTGCATGTCCCGGACCCTCAATGAGGACTTGATGAAATGAAAGGTGTGAAGCCGTTTGTCTCGTAGTCCGGTCTGGACCTGCAGACGGACCGAGACCAACAAAATAAAACCTCCTGACCTTGATGATGAAGCCGTGCAGGTTTGATTCTGGCTCAGTGTTGGCTCTCAGAGTCGGGGCTTTAAAGGGACAGTGAAGGATTTTTACAATGAGGGAGACAGAACCACATCTGGACCTGAAGACACATCTGGAACTGAGGACAGGAGCTCTGCTGCCCCCCTGTGGACATGACTGCACAAACATCATCAGGTGGCGTTAACACAGGACTTAGTTTATTACCTACTGATGATGAGTCACTTCCTGTTATTTCCTTATCACATGGTCTCAGTCTTTCTGAGCTGCAGTGCTGTATAAAGACCACAACGTTATGATGTCACAGTGAAGTTGACCTTTGACCGTTTACATCACAGACATTTTAGTTAAACTAAGTCATAATTAGTGACTAAGATTATGAGTTAATCATAAATAAACTGTTTCACTGATCAGGAGGTCGGTGGTTCGATTCCCGGCTCCTCTGGTCACAATGTCCACGGAAAAGACACTGAGCCACAAACATGTGTGAATGTCACTGGTTGTGTTAAGTGCTTTAAGAGGTCGTTAAGAGGAGAAACGTCCTGTAGAAATTCAGTTCAACCATGACCTTGAGCTTTGACCTCTGGCCTCCAAACTCTTCATATCACTTCACCCCTGACTCCAGGTGAACATTGGCCCCAAATCTGAAGAGCATCCCTCCAAGTGTTACTGAAATATTGTATTAACAAAACCAGGACTGTTCTGTGAGGTCACTGTGAGCTTGACCTTTGACCTCTGACCTTCAACACCAAACTCTGACTCATTTGACCTTGAGTCCAGATGAAAGTTTGTATCAAATCTGAACTAATTTCTAATGTGGAGTTCTGGAGTTGTTATATTCAGGTCAGACTAATGTTCTGTGATGTCGCTGTGAGCTTGACCTTTGAACCTGAGTGAGTGTTAGTGTGAGTGCAGATTGAACCTGTTGTCTCGATGTGTCTGAGTCTGGTCCCGTCCTCCCTCTGATGAACTGAGCGTCTCTTTGTGACTCCGTCCTGGACGATGTGGACTTTCTGCGTCTGTCTCCATCATCTGGTTTATTTAGCTCACGTCCAGCTGTAGACAGCTGTTCTGTCTTTCCTCTCTTTGTGGAAAATGTCTTGCAGAAATTAGCTCTGCAAACACACGTCTCCAAAACGCACAAATTGAATAATTCGGCCCAATTAGCTGAATAAACACACACTTTCACGCATGTTAATGGGATTAACGAGCTGCACTTAACCGTCTGTTGACATTTGTGTCTTTAAACCAACATCCTCTCCTGTAACGAGGCTGCGTTGATTAGCTCGGATGCTAACGGAGCGTGGGACGCATCCAGCTGAAGTCGTTCCAAAAACAACCGGACAGTGTTTGAAGTGTGAGCAAGCGTCCGGCAGACCTGAACAACAACACAGAGGTTTCCAAGGCCACCAAAGAAGAAGAAGAAGCTCCGGCGAGGAGAGTCTGCATGGAACTCATGAATGAACTCCACTGAGCTAGAGAGGAGAGAGGAGCCTCCTGCACAGCGTCAACCTGCCTCATACAAAACATTAACACAGCAGTTTAATACACAGCTCCATTAATCTGCTGTTCAGGACCAAGAGCTTCTGTAGCAGACACTGGCCTACATCCATGATCTACTCTCCCCAGATCCACACAATTAAACATTACATCCTAGTTCAATATAACCTGTGGCGGATCTAGAGGTGGGCCTGGATGGGCGTAGGCCCCCCCAGATTGACATCTTGCCCATCCTATCAGATTCATGACAAAATTGCCTAATATTCTTGTTTTAAAGTCTTTCCTCAGTTTCGTTATTTCATGCTAGGTATATTATATATTATTATATTACATCTATTCAAGGGTGTAATACATACTTTAAAATCGTTCTCTTCTACATGCCTGCCTCCAGAGGCCGACTGGTCATCTGTGTGTACTGGAGAATCACAGAACAGCCGGTAGTCCAGGACGGCCAGCCACGCAGTCGCCATTTTTTAATGGGCTATCTGACAGCCGAGTTTATCTATGATCTCCCTGTTGACCCTTAGAGAAGCCACTCGTCCATGGTTGAGCTCGTGTGCCATGTTTATCCCCATATTGATTAAAACCAGACGCGGCCTGACACGCTGAACTTCATTCTCGGCCCAAGCCCGGGCGTCCGATTGGGTTGGTTGGACCGGAATATCCCGGAATGTCCTTGAATATCCTGGAATAATCTCAAGTGTCCTGGAATATCCTTGAATATTCTTGAAAGTCCTAGAAGGACAGTATTAGGGGATTAACAGGAGCTAATGTGACGATGGCATCAAACAGCAGCTCAACAGACCTCAAACCTCCCAACAAACAGGGAGTTACATCATGTTGTTAAGGCTCAGTTACAAGTAAACTTTATTGACCGCCCACAGCTCTATCCTCTGACCA
Source organism: Caranx ignobilis (assembly GCA_021432705.1). NCBI lineage: Eukaryota > Metazoa > Chordata > Actinopteri > Carangiformes > Carangidae > Caranx > Caranx ignobilis. The sequence continues at coordinate 370,225 of MU270001.1, read as the reverse complement.
CTCCAGTCCAGTGACATCTTTTTGTTTCTCCAGATGTTCTGACAGTGTTCCTGCTGCAGAGGTGAATCCAGAACCAGAGGTGAGACAGGAACCATCTGGACCCTTTCAGGCTCTCACACTCACTCACTTACAGCTGACAGTGTTCAAGTCAGTCAGGGTTCAGGGCCTGAGAGGTGGAAGGGAATTGTGTCCTTGTGTCCCCGGCCTGGTCCGTCACTTTAATGGCTGAGTTCCTTTCCGGTCTCTTACAGACCATAGTTTCTATATGCCTTAGGCTTGTTCATGTGAAGTGTGTCAGTGTCCCATTGTCACATCATCAAGTCAGTTTATGTCCCTCACTTCCAGTCAGCATCGACACTGACTTTGCTTCAGGAAATTACCCACAGTTCATAGCTATGTGAAGTCAAATACAGAAGCTGTGGTGGGAAGCATCGGAACCGAACTGCTCTCGGTCCGGGTTCAGGTCCGGGTCCCATTTCGGATTCCGGTACCGGTTCGGATTTTGGTTCCGGTACTGGTACTGATTCGGGTTCCGGTTTCGGTACCGGTTCGGATTTTGGTTCCGGTACCGGTTCGGGTTCCGGTACCAGTTCGGGTTCCGGTACCGGTTCGGATTTTGGTTCCGGTACCGGTTCGGGTACCGGGTCGGATTCTGGTACCGGTTCGGATTTTGGTTCCGATACCGGTATCGGTTCGGGTTCGGGTTCCGGTACCGGTTCGGATTTGGGTTCCGGTACCGGTTCGGGTCCCGGTACCGGTTCGGTTTTGGGTTCTGGTGCCGGTTCGGGTCCCGGTACCGGTTCGGTTTTGGGTTCTGGTACCGGGTCCCGAACCGGTACCGGAACCCAAATCCGAACCGGTACCGGAACCCGAACCGGTACCGGTACCGGGACCAAAATCCGAACCGGTACCGGAACCGGAACCAAAATCCGAACCGGTACCGGAATCCGAAACGGGACCGGGACCTGAACCCCGGCCTGAAATCTATTAGAGTAACCAAAGTAATTGGTGCGGTTATAAATGAAGCCAGGGCTGTTTTTAACTTTCTTAACAGACATTTACTGTCGTTACTGTAAAATCAATCCATTGGAAGTTTGAGGTCAAAATGATGAATCTGCAGCAGAAAGTCTTGGCAGAGGATTGGTGCTCAAATTTCCCACACAGACTGTGACCCTAAAGTTACAGGTAGAATCATGATCCAACTTTTACATCTGAATCTGATTGGACAGTCCAGCCACAGACTTGTCCAATCAGAGGGCAGGTGGTTTGTCTTTACCTGTGCTGTGGTTTGATACCTCTGATGGATCTGGTGCTAGTTCTGGTCCTGGAGATCCACAAGCCCCGCCCACAGCTCTATCCTCTGATCACTCCAGTCCATTGACATCTTCCTGGTTCTCCAGATGTTCTGACAGAGAGTGTTAGGACCCGCAGTGTTTGGAGTAGTACGTGTACCTGTACATGTTTCCTGTCTGAAGTCAGTCAGAGTCACGTCTCTGGGTCATTGTGTCACAAGTGCTGTTTTTTGATCATGTTCACCTCCTTCACCTGCAGCAGGTGTGTGTGTGTGTGCTCCAAAGCCTCAGAGCAACTTCCTGCTGCAGAGGTGAATCCGGAACCAGAGGTGAGTTGAGAACCAGAGGGGAGACCAGAACCATGTGGACCCTTTCAGGCTCTCACACTCACTCACTTACAGCTGACAGTGTTCAAGTCAGTCAGGGTTCAGGGCCTGAGAGGTGGAAGGGAATTGGGCGGTTGTTTCCCCGACCTCGCCCTCACTTTGCTGTGACCCCGGCCTGGTCCATCACTTTAATGGCTGAGTTCCAGTCTGGTCTCTTACAGACCATAGACTGTATATGACTTAGGCTCCTTCACGTGAAGTGTGTGAGTGTCCCATCAAGTCAGTTTATGTCCTGGTCCTGGTCCTGTCCCATTCCTATCACAGCATCTGGACCCTTTCAGGCTCTCACACTCACTCACTTACAGCTGACAGTGTTCAAGTCAGTCAGGGTTCAGGGCCTGAGAGGTGGAAGGGAATTGTGTCCTTGTGTCCCCGGCCTGGTCCGTCACTTTAATGGCTGAGTTCCTGTCTCTTACAGACCATAGACTCTACATGACTTAGGCTCCTTCACGTGAAGTGTGTGAGTGTCCCATTGTCACATCATCAAGTCAGTTCATGTTCCCTCACTTCCAGTCAGCATCGACACTGACTTTGCTTCAGGAAATTACCCACAGTTCATAGCTATGTGAAGTCAAATACAGAAGCTGTAGTCGGAGCATCAGAACAGAATCGCTCCCGGTCCGGGTTCAAGTCCGGGTCCCGTTTCGGATTCCGGTACCGGTTCGGATTTTGGTTCCGGTACCAGTACCGATTCGGGTTCCGGTACCGGTTCGGGTTCTGGTACCGGTACCGGTTCGGGTTCCGGTACCGGTTCGGATTCTGGTACCGGTTCCGGTTCGGGTCCCGGTACCGGTTCGGGTTCTGGTATCGGGTTCCGAACCGGTACCGGAACCCGAACCCGAACCGGTACCAGTACCGGAACCAAAATCCGAACCGGTACCGGAACCCGAATCGGTACCGGTACCGGAACCAAAATCCGAACCGGTACCGGAACCGGAACCAAAATCCGAACCGGTACCAGAACCCGAACCGGTACCGGAACCAATATCCGAACCGGTACCAGAACCCGAACCGGTACCGGTACCGGAACCCGAATCGGTACCGGTACCGGAACCAAAATCCGAACCGGTACCGGAATCGAAACGGGACCGGGACCTGAACCCGGCCTGAAATCTATTAGAATAACCAAAGTAATTGGTGCAGTTATAAATGAAGCCAGGGCTGTTTTTAACTTTCTCAACAGACATTTACTGTCGTTACTGTAAAATCAATCCATTGGAAGTTTGAGGTCAAAATGATGAATCTGCAGCAGAAAGTCTTGGCAGAGGATTGGTGCTCAAATTTCCCACACAGACTGTGACCCTAAAGTTACAGGTAGAATCATGATCCAACTTTTACATCTGAATCTGATTGGACAGTCCAGTCACAGACTTGTCTAATCAGAGGGCAGGTGGTTTGTCTTTACCTGTGCTGTGGTTTTATACCTCTGATGGATCTGGTGCTAGTTCTGGTCCTGGAGATCCATAAACCCCGCCCACAGCTCTCATCAAGTCAGTTTGTCCTGGTCCTGGTCCTGTCCCATTCCTATCACATCTTCACAGTTACAGGCTCTCACACTCACTCACTTACAGCTGACAGTGTTCAAGTCAGTCAGGGTTCAGGGCCTGAGAGGTGGAAGGGAATTGGGCCATTGTTTCCCCGACCTCGCCCTCATTTTGCTGTGACCCCAGTCTGGAGTGTCATGTCAATGACAGTCCGATCTCTTACAGACCATAGACTGTATATGACTTAGGCTCGTTCAAGTCAAGTGTGTGAGTGTCCCATTGTCACATCATCGATTCAGTTTGTCCTGGTCCTGGTCCTGTCCCATAACCATCACATCTTCTGGACAGTTACAGGCTCTCACACTCACTCACTTACAGCTGACATTGTTCAAGTAAGTCAGAGTTCAGGGCCTGAGAGGTGGAAGGGAACTGGGCCCTTGTTCAGTTCCCCGACCTCGCCCTCATTTTGCTCTGACCTCGGCTTGGTCAGCTGATGTTGTTCCACTCAGTTTGGGTTCAGGCCCTGAGAGGTGGATGGGAATTGTGCCCCTGTGTCCCCGGCCTGGTCCGTCATGTTAATGGCTGACTTCCTGTCCTGTCTCTTCCAGACCATAGTTTCTATATGACTTAGGCTTGTTCATGTGAAGTGTGTGAGTGTCCCATTGTCACATCATCAAGTCAGTTTATGTCCCCTCACTATCAGTCAGCACCTGACTTTGCTTCAGGATTATACCCACAGTTCATAGCTATGTAAAGTCAATTACAGGAGATCATCGGCCGAAGCGTCGGAACGGAACTGCTCCCGGTCCGGGTTCAGGTCCGGGTCCCGTTTCAGATTCCGGTACCGGTTCGGATTTTGGTTCCGGTACCGGTACCGATTCGGGTTCGGTTCCGGTACCGGTTCGGATTTTGGTTCCGGTACCGGTTCGGATTTTGGTCCCGGTACCGGTTCGGGTTCTGGTACCGGTCCCGAACCGGTACCGGTACCGGGACCAAAATCCGAACCGGTACCGGAACCCGAACCCGAACCGGTACCAGTACCGGAACCAAAATCCGAACCGGTACCGGAACCCGAATCGGTACCGGTACCGGAACCAAAATCCGAACCGGTACCGGAACCGGAACCAAAATCCGAACCGGTACCGGAATCCGAAACGGGACCGGGACCTGAACCCCGGCCTGAAATCTGTTAGAATAACCAAAGCAATTGGTGCGGTTATAAATGAAGCCAGGGCTGTTTTTAACTTTCTTAACACACATTTACTGTCGTTACTGTAAAATCAATCCATTGGAAGTTTGAGGTCAAAATGATGAATCTGCAGCAGAAAGTCTTGGCAGAGGATTGGTGCTCAAATTTCCCACACAGATTGTGACCCTAAAGTTACAGGTAGAATCATGATCCAACTTTTACATCTGAATCTGATTGGACAGTCCAGCCACAGACTTGTCCAATCAGAGGGCAGGTGGTTCGTCTTTACCTGTGCTGTGGTTTTATACCTCTGATGGATCTGGTGCTAGTTCTGGTCCTGGAGATCCACAAGCCCCGCCCACAGCTCTATCCTCTGATCACTCCAGTCCATTGACATCTTCCTGGTTCTCCAGATGTTCTGACAGAGATTGTCACGACCCGCAGTGTTTGGAGTAGTACGTGTACCTGTACATGTTTCCTGTCTGAAGTCAGCCAGAGTCACGTCTCTGGGTCATTGTGTCACAAGTGCTGTTTAAATAAAGCTTTTGATCACGTTCACCTCCTTCACCTGCAGCAGGTGTGTGTGTGTGTGCTCCAAAGCCTCAGAGCAACTTCCTGCTGCAGAGGTGAATCCGGAACCAGAGGTGAGTTGAGAACCAGAGGGGAGACCGGTACCATCTGGACCCTTTCATGCTCTCACACTCACTCACTTACAGCTGACAGTGTTCAAGTCAGTCAGGGTTCAGGGCCTGAGAGGTGGAAGGGAATTGGGCGGTTGTTTCCCCGACCTCGCCCTCACTTTGCTGTGTCCCCGGCCTGGTCCGTCATGTTGATGGCTGAGTTCCAGTCTGGTCTCTTACAGACCATAGACTGTATATGACTTAGGCTCCTTCAAGTCGAGTGTGTGAGTGTCCCATCAAGTCAGTTTATGTCCTGGTCCTGGTCCTGTCCCATTCCTATCACATCATCTGGACCCTTTCAGGCTCTCACACTCACTCGCTCACTTACAGCTGGCATTGTTCAAGTTAGTCAGGGTTCAGGGCCTGAGAGGTGGAAGGGAATTGGGCCATTGTTTCCCTGACCTCGCCCTCATTTTGCTGTGACCCCAGTCTGGAGTGTCATGTCAATGACAGTCCGATCTCTTACAGACCATAGACTGTATATGACTTAGGCTCGTTCAAGTCAAGTGTGTGAGTGTCCCATTGTCACATCATCGATTCAGTTTGTCCTGGTCCTGGTCCTGTCCCATACCCATCACATCTTCTGGACAGTTACAGGCTCTCACACTCACTCACTTACAGCTGACATTGTTCAAGTCAGTCAGAGTTCAGGGCCTGAGAGGTGGAAGGGAACTGGGCCCTTGTTCACTTCCCCGACCTCGCCCTCATTTTGCTCTGACCTCGGCTTGGTCAGCTGATGTTGTTCCGCTCAGTTTGGGTTCAGGCCCTGAGAGGTGGATGGGAATTGTGCCCCTGTGTCCCCGGCCTGGTCCGTCACGTTAATGGCTGACTTCCTTTCCGGTCTCTTCCAGACCATAGTTTCTATATGACTTGTTCATGTGAAGTGTGTGAGTGTCCCATTGTCACATCATCAAGTCAGTTTATGTCCCCTCACTATCAGTCAGCACCTGACTTTGCTTCAGGAGTATACCCACAGTTCATAGCTATGTAAAGTCAATTACAGGAGATCATCGGCCGAAGCGTTGGAATGGAACTGCTCCCGGTCCGGGTTCAGGTCCCGGTCCCGTTTCGGATTCCGGTACCGGTTCGGATTTTGGTTCCGGTACCGGTACCGATTCGGGTTCCGGTACCGGTTCGGATTTTGGTTCCGGTACCGGTTCGGGTTCGGGTCCCGATACCGGTTCGGGTTTGGGTTCTGGTACCGGTACCGGTTCGGGTTCTGGTACCGGTACCGGTTCGGGTTCCGTTTCCGGTTCGGATTTTGGTTCCGGTACCGGTACCGGTTCGGGTCCCGGTAACGGTTCGGGTTCTGGTACCGGTACCGGGTCCCGAACCAGTACCGGAACCAAAATCCGAACCGGTACCGGAACCTGAACCGGTACCGGGACCCGAACCCGAACCGGTACCGGAACCAAAATCAGTACCGGTACCGGTATCGGGTCCCGAACCAGTACCGGTACCAGAACCAAAATCCGAACCGGTACCGGAACCCGAACCCGAACCGGTACCGGAACCAAAATCCGAACCGGTACCAGAACCCGAACCGGTACCGGAACCAATATCCGAACCGGTACCGGAACCCGAACCGGTACCGGTATCGGAACCAAAATCCGAACCGGTACCAGAACCCGAATCGGTACCGGTACCGGAACCCGAATCGGTACCGGAACCGGAACCAAAATCCGAACCTGTACCGGAATCCGAAACGGGACCGGGACCTGAACCCGGCCTGAAATCTATTAGAATAACCAAAGTAATTGGTGCAGTTATAAATGAAGCCAGGGCTGTTTTTAACTTTCTCAACACACATTTACTGTCGTTACTGTAAAATCAATCCATTGGAAGTTTGAGGTCAAAATGATGAATCTGCAGCAGAAAGTCTTGGCAGAGGATTGGTGCTCAAATTTCCCACACAGACTGTGACCCTAAAGTTACAGGTAGAATCATGATCCAACTTTTACGTCTGAATCTGATTGGACAGTCCAGTCACAGACTTGTCTCTGAGCGCCGATCAGCTGAGACAGAGCTCAGTGGATGTGACTGCTCAGCTGTAGCAACATGTGTGTTTTAGATAATAAAAACAACATCTCAGATCTTCTTTCAACCTCCAATAGAGGATCAGGTTGCTGATCAGCGTAAATCCAGTCACAGACATTTATCAGAGCATCTTAATCTTATCAGGTTAATAATCGTTTAACGAGCATCGTTTAAAATAAAAATAAAAATTTACACCCCTAAAATTAATTTTTCAACATTTGTTCACCCGGCTTTTAAAGGCATTAGTAAGTTTTCAGGAGTGCTGAGATTAATTGATGCTTAATTGGAAGGTAGAAATGGCATCTAAAAGTTTTTCTTGAGTAAAATAATTTCCAGAGGAGGACACACCCACTTTCTTTTGCCCCATACGTCCATGATGATAATAATATAACAATAAAAATAGACATAGAGCTCTACGTACAAAAGTGTTCAAGACAGGAAATAGAGAACAACCTCTGTCTGCATCTCTTCTGTTAAAACTGTGGCCTGATCGGATCTGGAGATTACGTGTGAGACTGTCCACCATTTTAGACACCAAGGTAGGAAACAAGGACACGCTGATTAGTTTGATTTCAAGGGAAAAAGATGAAGAAGAACACTGTGATGGAAACGTCAAGGCAGCATATTTCTGTCCTTTTCCTCTTAGAGCTCTCAGTTGTCAGTTGTCAACCTGTGAGTTTTTTGGATGAAGCTCCAAAAATCACGGGTTTGACTCCTCAAACACTGAACCTGGTCTTTTCTTCAGGTCTGGCAGCTGTGAACGGGCCAGAACTGGCTCAGAGCCGGTTAATGTTCCAGAGTCGACGCTGAGCCGCTGTCCGCCCGGCTGCTGTCTGCTGGGCCGGCGTTGTCTCCTCGTGTAGGAGGAAGTTTTCATCTGTTCAGACAGAAAACTGAACAAAGACTAACTGAATCTGTCTCTTTGCTCATCGAAGCGTCGCCTCTCTCTCCTCCCTTCACCTTCATCCCAGATTTCCTCATCTTCCTTGTTCTCATCCCAGCACCACAGCCAAGGATTTTCCTTCTTCTTCTCCTCCTCTTTTGTCAAAGCTGCTTCTGCTCTGAGCTTCAGGACTCGACTGTTAAAACAGATGCGACAGGAACAAAGTTTTCAGCGAGCATCCTGTCTGTGAATAAAGCCTCCTCTATGAGTCCAGTCCACCGCCTCATCATGGCGGCGATGGGAGCTGACAGACTGTTTCATCACAGAGATTTCAGATGAAGGCTGTCTGGAACCTGGTCAGGGTGGGGGAGGAGTCCAGTTATCGTCAAACCATCTGACAGCTCAGAGGCCCAAAGACCAACCAACCAACCGACCTGGAGCAGCTTCAAGCAGCAGTTTCATGGAGCCGCAGGGTTTGATGGGAGTGAACATGAGTTGGGATGATCTCACTACTTGTTTCAGTGGACCCCACCACCCCAACCCCCCCCCCACCCCACCGAGAAAACAAGAGTGAAGTGAAGTGAGGACACTGCTGGTCCTGTTGTGGTCCATCCACCTCCGCCCTGTTTACACTTCCTCTAATTTCTACATTATATCATCACATTAAGTTTCCTCCTCTCACTAATTCTCATTGGTTCTCAAGTTTCCTCCAATCAGCAGTCATCTAGCTAAATCACAGAGGAGAGAAACCTCATGAACTCATGTCATCATCCAGGTTCAGCTTCACAGAACACCTCAAGTCAAAATTTCCCTCAAAGTCTGAGACAAATCCTTCAAATAAAAATAGTTTAACTAAACACCCTTACGTCTCTTTAAAATCTAACATGATAGACAGATAGATAGATAGATAGGCTCCATGAAAACCTCCTGACATCAGGGTGTTTTTACAGGATGCTGATGTGGTTCAGTCGACCCAACGCTTTGCTCCAAAACTTCTCAATGAGTCACATTCGTTTAGTCTCAGTCTGACCTGGAGTTACCCCCCGACCCCTTTAACCTGTGCTAGACTCCTGCTCACCTGGTCTCCATTCCCTCGGTGGTTCATCAGTCTGACCAACTTGCTTTTATGGATGTTTGTTTGTTGGCAGTTCAATGATTCTCACCTTTAAGTACGTAGACGCAGTTGCGCTTCCAGATTCTGGTCACCAGGTGTCACCGTTCAGATCAAATGTTACGACAAACTTGTTCTGGCACCAACATTTCAGTTTTCAGAAAACTCTGTTTCCTGATTTCCTGCACAAACACTCAGTGTTCTGGGCGTCAGAAAATGATTCACCTTTCATAACCAGTGTGTGTGTGTGTGTGTGTGTGTGTGTGTGTTTCCATCTCTGTATAACGCTGGCCCGTAGCTGGTCATGGTGATCCTCTGTAAAAGCTGTTAAGGCTTTGTTGATCTTTGTGATTACATGTCATCTTGGCTCTGGTGCGTCTGAAGATTCGTGGGAGGTTCTGAGAAACATTAATGCGAGGGAAAGTGTTTGGCTGGTGTGGACGGAGCTTTTAGCACATTCCTCTGCAGCAGAACGTAGACGTGGTCTGGGTTCAGTCCTGGTTTGTCCCCACTTTGCTCTGCTCCTGCAGAAAACTGGGCAAACTCGAAGCCAGTCAATCACAGGGGCTGAACCTGAGTCAGCAGGTTGAGGCTTGGTTGTGCCATGCTGCCGATAGCTGAGCTGGCTGTTACGCCTCTCGCTCCTTCTCCGCTCTGAAGAAAGGTACTTCTGTTTTTAAAACATGTTCTGCTTTTTTTCTCTGTAAGGAAACCTCTGAGGAAAATCCTGACCTCCACTTGGAGTGTTGCAAAGATTATTCAAACACCAGCTTGCCACAGTGGTAATAATTACGAGTTGTTTTAGACCGACTACTAAAATGTGATGAGCTTACTGATGATTTTATGTGACAAGTCCAACCACATCATTTGGTTGACTCCCAATTTCATATAATAACTACAACATATAACCCTCGTTGTGACAGTGGAGAAACAAAATGAAGACTAAAAGCCCAGTTAAAACAACATTTATGGCAGCAACATCTGGACTGTGATCAATTAATCCAAATGGACCTGCCATCGTTTGTGGATTTGCTCATGAGAGGAAAATAAGTGAGTTCAACTGTGGTGAACGAAACCCAGAATCCCGACCTTGAGTGATCATCTCTGAAGCTCCAACCTGAGAGGACAAGGTCAACAAACACGTCTCTTTCTGGGAGAGTGTCGACCTGTTGTCCAGATTAGGGCTGGTACTCAAATGTCCAAAGATTGAGTTTGGTCTGATACAGGAAAGTTTTCTGTGACTTCTCATTCTTCACATCAATTACATGAACTCCTTTCGTCTTCTGAGGATCAAACAAAAGGTAAAGATCCAGGAGAGATTCTGAACTTGCTGTTATCACCTGGACTTGATTACCACGGTGGTACAAAGGTTACAAAGCTCTCAAGTCGGTCCTCCTTGCTGCAGCTCTCCCTTCCTCATGACAGTTCTCCTCTCCTCCTCCACCTCCTCCTTATTCGTCATCCTGGTCTCCACCTGCCAGCTGCTTCCTGAGGCTCTGACACTAACAGCCTTTATGCCCTGTGGAGTTTGCGGTCTGGGGTCTTTTGCTGCTCGGTGCCCACAGAGAGTTCTTGGATCCACAAAGCCCCAAGGCCGCCTCAAGCCCTCGGCCCACGCCGCAGAACAGTAAACCTGGCAGAGGTTGAGACCAGACTGTGGTCAGCGCCGAGCCTCAGAGCTGGAGTCAGGACTCCCCCCAGTGTGGAGGAAGTCCACAGAGCCACAGGAACACAGACAGGAAGTCAAAGATATTAAACAAACATGTTTCATGTTGTTTGTCAGGATAATGTTATTGGACAAATTCAAGTATTTGCAGAGTTTGACTAAGGGTTGTTCTGGGTCATTAAGACTTCCTGTTACCCACAGTGTCCTCACCAAGAAGACGACACTGACTCTCACCTTTTAATCCAGAGACACCAACAACTCACATTTATCCAGGTAGAGACCATAATAACAAATTGTCCACGTTGATGACTATGACTCCAAGGTGTCCACATAGATTTAATAAAGACTCCCAGGTGTCGTTAGGTGATGATGAGATGTCACCTATGTAGAGATGTTGACTCCAAGGGGTCCCAGGTGTCCACATAGAGACATGAATACTAATAACTGACTGATAAAGTGTGATCTTGACACCCAGGTGTCCAAAGACAATGATGCTATCCATGCAGGGACAACATCCAGATGTCCATGTCAATGAAAATGACTCTGAGATGTCCACAAAGAGACAGAAACGAGTCCTGAAGATCCATATAGATATATTAAAGACTTACAGACGTCCACATGGAGATGGTGATGGACTAAACCTAATGGCCAGAGTCTTGTTGACATTTTTCTTCCTGGTGTGAATGAATCCTCCATCTTTGTTTCTCAGAAGTCCTAAGAAGTCCTGTGTGTGTGGACCATCAGCAGGCCTGCACTTCATTTCATGTGCAGTGGCGAGTCTCCAGTATTTCAAACATTTATGTCGAGCAGAAAACGCAGCCAGTTGTGTTTAATGGCCTCTGAGTTCTTGTCTTTGTTGCCGTCAGAATGAGCTCCGCTGGGAAGCAGTAACTTTAACTTTAGCTCTCGAAGCCCAGAGAATGTTTGTGTTTCTAAACACACTCCTTTAATTCCCACAGTAAAATGCTGCAGTATAGGACTGAGCGTCTTTGTATGGAATTGATTTCTGAAACTATAACCTGCTTCCTGTCAGAAGTGCTCTGTAAGGAGCTGCTCACAAATAATGGAAAAAGTTGCTGCTAAGCGAGCTCTAATAGTTGGATCCGGCTCATAAACATGTGGCTGTATATTAGAATTTAATTAACCATCAGAATCACCAGTTTGAGTCCCATTTTTCTGCTGTTTGGTTTGGAGAGGGCTTCACATACCTCTGGGTGAGGTCAGCGTAGACTCTGACTTTTCTTCATGTATCTGTAATGATTTTACATGTTTATGACTGTGACTCATTGAGAAGAATGTTTTCCATCACTGAGTGAGGTCTTTCTCTGCAGCCACCCACTGCTCCGGCTCCTCGCCACACGCCCAGTTAACGCCCGTCAAACCCTGCAGTACCTCCACCTCTCACACTGGAGCACCGGCCCGGCTCCCAGCACGGCGCCTGATAACGAGCCAAACATCACATTATAATAACGAGCTTCCACCGCTCAAGAGAGAGAAACCTGCAGGTAAAACACACGCTGACGACCGTGACGACGTCCCACTCGGCTCCGGTCCAGCTCTGGATCTGACTCATCACCTTTGATCCAGGTTTGGGTCCTCGGAGTCTCTTCAGTCGCCGCAGCAGCTCTGGGGTTTACTGAGCTAAATGCTAATGAGGCCTGCAGCGCAGCAGAGTTTATAAAGTCCATTAATTATTCAGTCTATAAAACATCTGAAAACAAGACGTTTAATTTACTTCACTCGTACAGAGACAGAGAAAAGCAGCAAACTGTCACATCAGAGGCTGAAATCATTAAAAATGTGGTGTTTTTGGTTGAAGATGAGGAAACAGCTGATCTGCTCTGAGCTCGTGGGTCATAACAGAAAAGTTCTGGGCAAATTAGATAAACTTTATAAACACAGGAGGCTGCAGTGACTTGGTATCAGAGAGTGACCAGTCAGGCTAACTGGACAGGTTAGCAACATGCTAACCTCAGTAGAATAGAAGAGATGGAGACAAGAGCTCACTGTGGTGTTTGCTTCCACCTCTGGAGACAGATGTTGTTGAGTGAAGAGATGAAGCTGAATCACAAGTTAATATATGAATAACAATCAATTATAAAATAACAGCACAATAATGTACTTCGATCATAGTTTTGATTATTTAAGGGAGTTTAAATCCTAAATGTAAGAAATAACCAGTTCTCTCTTGAGTGAAACAAGTCAGTGTTTGTTCAGCAGAAAGTTTCTGTCTCAGTTTCTAACTCTGCACAAAACATTAAAATCACATTCCTACTTCTGTTTAATCAAATACATTCACCTGCTCGTTGATGTGATTCTTCAACACAACTTTAAAATATATAAATTAAATGTAAACGTCATGTTTATTGTTGAGTAACTCAGTGAACTGAAGCTGCTCATCACCTGCATGTGTTAGACAACAGCGCCTCTGAGGGGACAGAAGGTGCAACAGCAGCAGCTTCACCAACGCCAGGGGAAAATACCAATATTGGATACAGAGACAAACTGGTGTTAACTGGCACATCATGCAGAGCGACCTGAAGCTCACCTCATTTTCATCATTAGGCCAATTTAAAGCCTGACTTCATTTTATTTGACCTGCAGCTGTTCTTGTTTTCAGTCGATTCGTTTTACTATAAGTTTTCTAATTTGATCTTTTGCTACCTGACCTGCTCTCTTTGCTTTATCACCAATATACGCACATGTGTATCCTGAATGTATGTAGTGAAATCTAAATTTTTAACTTTAGGTTTTCATCTTAGTCTTAAAAATTAATTATGCTGGCTTAAACTCTATTCCCTATGTTTTCTAACAACAACCTCTGTAGCTGTTTCTGTCCACAGGTCAGTTTATTAAATGATAATCACTCCACAGGCTCTGACAGACACTCAGCTCTTAGTTTGTCACTTCTTTTGAACAAGTTAGTCATTTAAACATTTATTTTTTTCTGCCTAAACAACCTCCTTCATGAACTCAGTCTGTGTTTGTGTAGAGGTGCGTTCAGGAACAGCCTGGATTCATTCAGTGTTGTCCATGTAAAGAATCACTCGCATGACACGTCTCTTCTTCTATTATAGAAGTTTTATTATTTCCCGCACAAAGTGAAAAAACTGCTTTAGTAGAAGGTGTTTGGTCTCTTGGTGGTGAAGCGGGGTTTGTGCTGGCGACGCAGGACCCTGTGGGGCAGAGGGAACTTGATCTTGGAGTCCTGCAGGAGGAGGCAGAGGAGATGTCAGGTTTCACACTCATTACATTAAACAGTTTATTACACAGTTTAATTCATTCTTTCATCATGTCGCCAGTTTCAAAACCGCCAGATTAGAAGATGGAGGCTGGAAATCTGGAAGAGGAATCTGGCTTTTATTCTGGCGGGTTTATGATCTGGATCGGACGGACGTGGCGTCAGACCAGAGAGAGACCCGCTCCCTGATGACGACATGAGGCGGTGGGCGGAGACTTACGTGGAACTGCTTGATGGCAGGTCTGCGACACTTGTTGGCGGCGATGACCTGGACCTTCATGATCTGGATGGAGTGGGCGCGAGCGCGATGGCGAGCTCCCATGTCACGGTCTGGAAGAGACAGAGGTACACGTCACACATGTGGTTCAATGTCCTGGATCAGTGTCTGGTCCCAAACGCACCACGAGGCTTAGTGAACTACAACTCATTCATTATGGTCCAATATTCAGCAGCACCAAGGGACGTGAACATGACGAGGCGTTCACTGTCAGTGGGACATGTCGGTCCTTGAATTCACTTTCAGAGACACAGCGGCGTCAGAGAAAGGCGACAAGGATCAGTCTCCTGTCTGCACACCAGACAAAGTCAAACCACAGACACGATCTGACCTTTGGGTTTGGGTGCAAATGAAGAAACTGTGGAGCATCAGCTGGATTTATACGTCTGATTAATCTTTATGTTTTTATTCTAACACGTCCCTGAAGTCTGGAAATGTAATTTACTGCTGATGATAATGGAGCTGAAGTCTGACGGTCGACACCAGGTCAAAGAGGCTGAAGACAGTGAAGCTACGAGCTGCTAAATATAAACTGAGGAAAACAAAGATGAAGAAAACTCTGATACTTTACTGATGAACTGATCTGATCGTCTCCAGTTCACTGAGATCATGTTGATCCTCAGTGACTGAAACCAGGACAGAACGAGGGTTAATTCTGCTTTAGGAAAAGTATTTATCTGTTAAAACAATCTGATCAATACAAGATGAAATGTATGAAAATCATGTTTCTGTTCATTTGTATCTTGTTATTGATTTTTTTTTATTCTTATTTTATCTCGTCGTCAGTTTTCTGACCTGATTCGACCTGTTTCAGTCTGAACAACGAAACTGAACCAGCTTTGAATCTGTGTTTCACACTAAATGATCTTTATCCTGTTTATATTGATTATGGATCATGTATCTTGTGTGTGTGTGTGTGTGTGTGTGTGTGTGTGTGTGTGTGTGTGTGTGTGTGTGCACTCACAGCACTGGGTGACGGCTCCAGAGGTGGTCAGGTCTCTGTACTCTCTGTACATGTTGTGGGTTCCACTGCGAGAGTCGTAACGCAGCCAGATACCAAAGTTCTTCACCTTCAGAGGTGTCTTCTCATGGACCTGGACCAGAACCACAACACAACCAGGGTCAGAGGTCACAGTACCCACACAGGTAACAACTACTACACAGGTACAACTAGCACAGTGTGATGGATCTGGAGCTCAGACGTCTGTGAACTTCACTCTAAATCATTTCCTGATTCACACTAATAAGGAAAATATTGAAACACAGCGACCGTCTGTTTCTGTGAATCAGACAGAACCATTAAAACACTGAGCTGAATTAAAGGTCAAAGACAAACAATCTGTTTCAGGTCTGATCCATCACATCAGTGTTGAACATGAACGTTTCCGCTTCCTAATGAGAATCTGCTGCTTCTGTTTGTCTCAGCTGAAGATGGAACAACTTCAGGTTTCTGAGGGTTTGTCAGACAAAATAAATTCACTTCAGTCTTCACTGTTTCACACGTTATACACAAATGTTTAAAGAAATATTCAGATAAAACAGATGAACCAACAGTCGGCTGCTGCTGCCTTCCAGTCAGAACTGCATCAAACAGGGAACCACAGATCCAGAGGCTGAACATCTGGATTCTGCTCCATCTTGATGTTCATCATGAACACTCTCCACCATGAAGCCTCAGAGACAGACTGGACTGGACCCAGTTTGGCTCTGTGGGGGGGCGGGGGCTTCAAGACCCTGTGGCTGGGTCCAGATGTTCAGCCTCTGGCCTCAGAACTGTGTGTGGACACGTACCAGACCACAGTAGACTGTCTCTCCAGAGGCCTTCTTCATCTTCCTCAGCTGGGAGACGAAGTACCAGAAGCGGGACTTGGCCACAACATGGTTTGGGGCGAAGATCCTCATCCGGTAGAGAGGGGGGGCCGGGTTCTTGGCAGAGGGCAACAGACGCCCAATGACTTTGTACTCCCTAAGCTGAAAGAGACAAAACATCTGTCAGTACAAACAGGGGCATCACATACAGGCGAACATGACGAGGCGTTCACTGTCAGTGGGACATGTCGGTCCTTGAATTCACTTTCAGAGACACAGCAGCGTCAGAGAAAGGCGACAAGGATCAGTCTCCTGTCTGCACACCAGACAAAGTCAAACCACACACACGATCTGACCTTTGGGTTTGGGTGCAAAAGTAGAAACTGTCTCTTCAACTGTTTCTATTATTCTGAAGATTACAAACATATTTCCACAGGATCAAAACATTAACATTAACCTTTGTTCTAAAACATGTTTTACAAACAACATCTTCAGCTTACTTTACTTTTTACACATAATTATTCAGGGTTTTGCTATGAACGTGGTGTGCAGCCAGTTCAGACAGGTATAAGTGTTATTTTATATCTAAAGTTGATTATTCTGTATTTTCATTCATCTCGATTTTCAAATGCAGATCATTTAATGTCACTGACTCCAGCTCCTCACAGCAACATTGTGACTGTTACCTGACCATGTTAACAGTGTGTGGCTCACTGCACGACTTTTACAGGTGAGGCTGTCATTTCATTATTTTAGTTACTATTAACTGTTCTTAGTTATAGTTTCTCATGGACTCTTGTAAGAGTTTAATATTGTATTGACGGGTCACAGTTTACAGTAAATACTTCCACAGTGCACACATGACTCCATGCAGAATTAAACTTTACATGATTAGTGGTTATCTGGGGTAAAATACTTGTGCCAGTCTGTTTTTAACAACAGGTGCTCTGCAAAAAATAGTAACCCCCAAAGAACCGTTTCCCTGGCCATGAGATACAGAATCCAGGGTCAAATAAAACCATTATTGCAATTCTTAATTCTTAAAACGTCCACATTTAAAAACACCAGCGTAAAGAAGCTAACTATAAAAACACGGCGGCAGTTACCCCGAAATAAACTCCGCACTCCAGCAGCACGCTAGCGGCTAACTGGCTAACGTTAGCTAACACATTCAACCAAACGACACGTTTAACGGTGGGTTTTAACATAAGAGTTAATTCTGTCGCTGACTTTGATTAATGCAGCTCGTCTTTAACTGTAGCTGTACTTTTCTATGTTACACATCGGAGCCACTGAAGCACGCAGCGCCTCGTCTCCACACATTCGTCCACATGGTACCGCGGACGCCATGTTGTAGCCGCAGAGGCACCGGGACGAAAACGCTTTAAATTATCACTTTAACGTGGACTTTTTAGGAACATCAACGTATATATTAGAAGAATGTACGTTTATATTTCGACATCTGTCGTTTCTGGTCGGGTTTGGTAAGTCGATACGGTTAAATAAAGGATTTTACGTACTGTGCCGGACGCCTTCATGGTGTCTCTCGCTCACTGCCACAGTAAAAGAGGAAGCAGAAGGGCGGAGACTGCGCATGTCAAAAGGACGGAGGGGGGAGGACAGGGGAGGGGAGGGAGGGGGAGGGAGGGGGAGAGGGGGAGGGAACATCCGGAATGTGACAGGAGCCTGAAGATGGTTTCACAGACGCCAGGGTGGAGTAGTGTAAACAGATTATAATAATGTGACAGGTGAATTATGTAGTTATTTACTTTACTTTCTTCTTCACTCTTGTGCTGCACATTTGTATGAAAAGTTGAAAAGTTCCTTTAAATATATACATATACATATATATATATATATATATATATATATATATATATATATATGTATATGTATATGTAAAGATTGATTTGATTTGAGGAGATTTGAAATGTTCTACACAAAAAAAACGCCTTGTATATGTAATTTAAAATTCATACAGTCTGTGTTTACGGGAATTTTATGCAAAAATGAATTTCTGATGTTACATGTCTCATTTAACTGTTCACTGGTACTCTGACAGCGTGTGTGGGAAAAGCTCAGGTACTCAGATACTGTGAAGCAGGAACTACTACTGGACATCAAAGTAAAAGTACCAACGATATTTCAAAACCTCACATTACTAAATAATTAAAACACGTGTAAACACATCAACCTTTATATATTCATTTTTATATTTACATCTAGTCCAGGTGGCCTCTTTAAAACGTGTCAGTAAATTCAAGGCTGTCCACCGCTGGTTTCTCACGTATAAATATTCACTTTAAACGTTAAAACAAAAGAAGGATTTTTAAAAAATGAAGTTGCTGTTAACTTTTGACGAATTGGAAACTAACTTCCGTGAACGTCATCTAACGGTAACGACAAACCAGTCCCGCCAAAATAACACGTCACATACATGTTTATGTATAAAATATGTAACATAACTGTGAGGATAATATATATATACATATACACACAAACACACATATATATTTATTATTGATATCAGTGTTTGTGTTTTTTCTCGGCGGTGTGGGTTGAATCTCTTCCTGCGCCTGTGACCCGGATGCTAACCGGGCGGACACGCCGCACCGCCGCTGGAGTCGTGTGAGTCGAGCCGACGTGCAACTGATTTCTGGAGACTTCGCATCGGCTCCGTGATGAGTTAACAAGAACGAGAGAGCGGCGGAAAAACACTTGATGAATTAAGTTCTCAGTAAGGTGAGCTGCTCTCAAAATGTCGACGGTTCTTTGTTGAGCTTTGCATGTAAGAAAAAAAAAAAAAAAAAACGGCCGCGGAGTTTTTGAGCTTCATCGTGAGATTTTCAGAGCGGAGGCGAGCGACCCAGCGGCAGGTAACGTTACCGAGCCGCGATAAATCAGCACGAAAACACAGTAAAACTGCCCCCGCTTCTGCCACACGGTCGGTCTGGTTGTTATTAATTGTCTCCCGGTGCTGACCGGGGTTTTATCGCGTGTTGTACCGGGTCGGGATTACTGCAACAGGCGAGCTCCGGAGCTAGCTAGCCGGCTAACCGTCGCTAGCCCGAGTTAGCTGCAGTCAGCTATTTTCTATTGGAGTGAAGTTAGCATGTAGCACTGCGGTGTCAACTTTTAGAGGAGTGGCCCGGGGGACGCTGTCTTTATTCAGCCCGCAGCCTCGAACCAGGACACATGTGCGGCCGTTTACCCACCGATGTGTCCGGTGGAGCCGTTATTGTCCCCGATGCAAACGTTAATGACGTCTTTAACGGACACCGGGGCCGTGGAGTGTTGACAGTGAGTTGCATCATGTGGAGGATCGGTGCTCTCCATCCTCCACAATAACTCACCGGTAGTGCCACCGGTCACTCCTCATACCTGACGCACCGCGGTGAGTCGATCAGTCACGTGACCGATCAACAGTGGCAGTTTTCAATACCATCGATTGATCTGTTCAGCTTTCATCCAATCAAAGGATATCAGTAAAACACCGTGATTGACAGGTTTCATCCTCTCACATTAATTATGTTTGTCACGTGTCATAGTCGATGAAGCATTGAGGTTTCTGTTGGTGTTTGGACTTATGCAGCTCATGATTATCACCAGATAATCTGCTTCTTATTGATCTAGACTTATCAATTAGTTGTTTGTCCTTCACGTGACAAATGGTTTGTTTAATTTGACCAACTGTTAAATCTGTATAGAGACTGATGATAAGAACACAGTACACTAAGAAAAGCAGGAAATATCACTATGATTACCTTGTCACTGGAACAGTAGTCAACTAATTGTCTAAGCTGCAGGCTGCAGACTAATCAATTAACTGTAAAGTAGATCAATCAGCTGTATTCTGACACGCTGAGTCCATGAGTTAACTGGTGTCTCTTTCCTGCAGAGTCTTTATGACATAAAGTCAAAGTAAATGTGTCGTCTGGCACTTTACAAAGAGTCATCTCATGGCTGACATGTTGGCTGGATAGATAGGTCATTTCCTGCAGGTGTGTGTGACCTCAGGTGTGTGTGTCTGTCCAGATGAGAGAAACCTGCCTGACAGCAGCAGAGAGGAGTGAACCTGCCCTGGAGGAAAGCTAACCCACGAATGGCCTGCCAGTCTGTCGCTGCAGTCATGGACGAGCAGGCCCTGCTGGGGCTAAACCCGAACGCCGATGCCCGCTACAGGCAGAGGGTAAGAAGCCCCCGGCCGTCGCCCACTGTGCGACTGGTCCCTGAACGCCACACACTGTGTTTTCTGTTTAGTGTTTAGTCCTGAGGTAACGTTTCTGTCCAAACACAGATAAAATAGATTCAGATTCATGGTTTAAACCAGAATCTGTTTGAGTCATTTTTCCTTTATAATCAGACGACAGAAACTTCAGCCTGGTTTCACATTAAAATGTCTGATTATTCCACTTGTTCAAAGTATTTTAAAGAGTATTATCATTATTCAGATATAAATCACACTCCATTATTGGCTCCAGCTTCTCAGTCCACAGAGTTTATATCTTTTCTTTATTTTCTGTGAAGTAAAATCAGGATTTTGATGTTTTTTTCTATAGAAACACAGTGTTTCCTCTACATCCATGTAGGAGTGACGTAAAAGATCCTGGAGGAAACGCTGAGACAAAATGACCTGGTTCTGTCTGAACTGATCTTGGTTTAGTGAAAGACATCCGTCAAAGACTGAGTCTAATTTAATCTGATAAAACACTCAGTTTCACCCTGTGTTTGTGTCTTAGTTGGACTTGCAGCAGTCAGATGTTTCATTTACAGATGAACAAGTTTGTTTTCTCATCACAAACATCACAAACAAACTGCCTCAGGTTTTATTCTCAATCAGCATCAGAGCAACCAGGGGACCAATCAGGTGAAGTCTGCCTGTTAACATCATCACCTATAAATAGGTCAGATACACAAACAGTGTTGACACAGTATCATTATGCACACACACACACACACACACACACACACACACACACACAAACCATCTGTGCAGGAAACGTATTTACTCTTCAAATCAATCTAATCTTTAATGAGTTTCTTCTGACATCATAACAGTGTGAATTACCTGTAGTCACCCACCTGTGTGTGTGTGTGTGTGTGTGTGTGTGTTCAGGCCATGGCATACTTTGAGCAGCTGAAGGAGTCTCAGGATGCCTGGGAGGTGTGTGCAGAGGCTCTGGCTAAAGGGATTTACAAGTGAGTTGGTTTTGATATGATTCACTTCAGCTTCACCTCTGAAACAAACTCGTTCTGTCGTGGAACTCTTCATCATCATCTTCATCATCATCATCATCATCATCATGTGACATTTGAGTGTCTCTGTTCATTTCAGTGACGACCACGTGAAGTTCTTTTGCTTCCAAGTGCTGGAGCATCAGATCAAGTTCAGGTAGAGAAGAAGTTCAATGAGCTGACGTCAGTTTCTGCAGGTTGATGTGGATGAGGTGTGTTAACTCTGTGTGTGTGTGTGTGTGTGTGTGTGTGTGTGTGTGTTGCAGACATGCTGGTCTCAGTGCAGTTCAGCAGCAGCTCATCAGAGAGACTCTGATGAAGTGGCTCCAGTTTCAGGTACAGTTCACCTGTTTTACTGCACCTCATTAATCCAGACAGTGATCAGGTTTATTACTGATCAGATCTAATGACTCATCACATGCGTCACAAGACAAACTAATCAAAACCAGTGTCAAATGAAGTTTATACAAAACAAACTGAGGAAACAGTGAAACAGATCATAACCTTTAAATGAAACAGTTCAAGCTCTGATTGACTGACTGTGTGTCTCCTGCAGCTGATCAGCGCTCAGCCTGAGAAGCCCTTCATCAGGAACAAAGCAGCCCAGGTGTTGGCCCTCACCTTCATCATGGAGTACCTGACCTTGTGGCCCAAGTTCTTCTTCGACATCTTGAACCTCGTGGGTCTGAACCCGCATGGAGTCGACGTCTACCTGAGGACGCTGATGGCCATCGACGCTGAGGTGGTGGACAGAGACATCCTCCACTCACCTGAGGTGAAGGAGACCAAACCTTTAATTTGAAATATCAATATTATTGGTAGATTATTGATACATTACTGGAGGAATTACTGTCAGACTGATGATTGAAATGTTAAAGTTAAGTGAGCCACAGAGAGGAAAGACAAAAGATGAGATTTGATGTGGTAATTGGAACAGGAAGTTCAGTTCTTCAAAGTAAAAGCCACATAGTCGTGAAACCTGTAACTGAGACAGTTACACAACATCAAACTGGTTCACGGGGAGAGAAAGTGAAGTGTGTGTTACATCAGAGTGTGTGTGTGTGTGTGTGTGTGACTTGTTCTTTATGGTCCAGTCTCAGTTTAGATTCTTGGAGCTTCAGATTGTCCTGTAGAGTCAGTATTTTACTTTGAAGGGCTGATGCTGATGGTGTGGTTTCCCCTCAGGAGACTCGTAGGAACACTCTGATCAAAGACACCATGAGGGAGCAGGTCATCCCCAGTCTGGTCGAGTCCTGGTTCCAGATCCTGCAGACCTACCAGCAGTCCCACCCTGAGCTCACCTGCCAGTGTCTGGAGGTGGTCGGAGCCTACGTGTCCTGGATCGACCTGAACCTCATCGCCAATGACCGGTCAGCACACACACACACACACACACACACACACACACACACACACACACAGAGGAAACACAACATAGAGAAACAGATGTATGTTTCTCGGTCCAGAGTGACAGTGTGTTTCCTGGTGTGTGTTCAGGTTTGTGAACCTGCTGCTGAGTCAGATGTCGGTGGAGGAGCTGAGGGAGGAGGCCTGTGACTGTCTCTTTGAGATCGTCAACAAAGGAATGGATCCTGTGGACAAAACCAAGCTGGTGGAGTCTCTGTGTCAGGTGCTGCAGTCTGCAGGCTTCTTCAACGTGGAGCAGGTGGGACCTCAAACACTGATGTTTAAACAGGTCCTCTGCGGCGGCACTGAGGGTTAGGTAGAGGGTTAGGGTTAGGGTGAGCCTTCAGGGCCACCATAGTCATGAGAAGTGTCCCACAGTTGCATCATGAAGATGGTGTCATTTAACACAGCATCAGAGCATCAGAACCCACATGTTCATATCTGCTTTAACGCTCAGACATTTAATGTGCATGTTAAATCTAAAAGGTAATAAACGCTGCAGATCCACAGCAGCCATGTTGTTTCATCTCATCAGATTCCTGAATCTAACCTGCACACACGTCAAATAAACAGATGCACGTCTGTGCTGATCAGACGAAGATACTAATCTTTAATAATAGAGCAGGCAGCAGCTCCTGCAGCGCGGTGCATGTCAGAGGAAATAGGTTCATGTTTATACTCTCTCACCCCCAAGGCCTCGAGTTTGCCGCAGTTTCCTGCTCCTCTGTTTTCATTTCCCGCTTCCTGTCTCTTCAGGAGGAGGACGTGGACTTCCTGGCCAAGTTCTCGCGGCTGGTGAACGGGATGGGTCAGAGTCTGGTGCTGAGCTGGACCAAGCTGGCCAAGGCCGGCAACGTGAAGGACGCCGCCGAGACGCTGCAGGCGGTGGAGGCCAAGGTGCCGCTGCTGCTGCAGCTGCTGGTGCATGAGGACGACGACATCTCGGCCAACATCGTGGGCTTCTGCTATGAGTACCTGCACGTCCTCAAACAGGTGCTCAGACTCTCAGTGGGATGTTAAACTGTCAGCATCTCAGCAGAAACATGTGACCTCATGTGTGTCGTTTGGTTTGCAGCTCCCGCAGCTCACTGACCAGCAGAAGGCCAACATAGAGGTGAGTGTGAGCTTCACTGTGATGCAGGTGACCCTCTGTGTTCAGGTGAGACACGTTCAAAACCCTCCTGCTCTTCCTCTCAGGCCATCATGCTCGCCGTCATGAAGAAGCTGACGTATGACGATGAGTACAACTTTGAGAACGAGGTGAGTGTGGCGCTGTGACGCTGATGCTGTGACATCATTAGAGAACAGGAAGCACCAACAGACCTGTGGTTTGGTTGATCAGGGCGAAGACGAGGCCATGTTCGTGGAGTACAGGAAGCAGCTGAAGATGCTGCTGGACCGTCTGGCTCAGGTTTCTCCTGAGCTGCTGCTGCAGGCTGTTCGCAGAGTCTTCACCAACACCATGCAGTAAGACAGCAAACACACTGCAGAACACAGGGGGGGGGTCTGTGCAGTCACCTGTGCTCACCTGTGCTCACCTGTGCTCACTCAGGACGTGGCAGACGGCTCCATTCATGGAGGTGGAGGTGGCCATCAGGCTGCTCTACATGCTGGGTGAAGCTCTGCCAGCGTCGCACGGCGCCCACTTCTCTGGAGACACAGCAAAGACGAGCGCTCTGCAGGACATGATGAGGACGGTCAGTCACATGACTCCAGCTGTTCTCCTCTGTGTGTGTGTGTGTGTGTGTGTGTGCGTGCGTGCTGATGTCTCCTCTCTCTTCCTCCTCAGCTGGTGTCATGTGGCGTCAGCAGCTACCAGCACAGCTCTGTGTCTCTGGAGTTCTTCGAGACCGTCGTCCGCTACGACAAGTTCTTCATCGTGGAGCCTCAGCACATTCCCAACGTCCTGGTGAGAGGAACTCGTGCGGCTCTAAACTCAACACACACAGTTTCCTGTGGTCTCTCTGTTTCTGTGAAGTCCAACCACCGTGTTGTGTTCACTGTCTCGCTGTCAGATGGCGTTTCTGGACCAAAGAGGACTGAGACACAACAGCCCGAAGGTCCGCAGCAGAGTCGCCTACCTCTTCTCCAGATTCATCAAAACTCTGCAGTGAGTGTTTGATTCACCTGATGCTCCATCAACATCTCCTGTTATTTCTCCTCTGGAGCTCTAGTAACAACAGGTCAGCGTCAGCCAATCAGAAGAGAGGAGGCTCTGAGCCTCTCTTCTGATTGGCTGACTGTTTTCTGACTGATCCAATAAAAACAGAGCAGATTTCAGAATAAAACACTCAGAGAAACCAAATCCTTCAAGTGTTGGATGGTGGGTGGAGGTGGTGGGCGGAGCTTGGTGACTGCTTTGTTGTGACATCACAAAGTCACAGGAAGTGCTGACTACTGTTTTAAAGGCTCAGTCTCTTTAGATATTAATGTGTTGAAGTGATGATGATGATGATGATGATGCTCTCTGACAGTAAACACCTGAACACCTTCATCGAGGACATCCTGACCAGGATCCAGGACCTGCTGGAACTGGCTCCTCCTGTAAGTCAGTCATTTTTTTACCCAGAATCCTCAGCTTCCAGTCGCTGACCATCAGTTACCAAATCAAGTACAGAATGAAAACAGCTGATGTCCTCAAATGTGATGTAACCTCCTCCTCCTCCAGGAGAACGGGTTCCTGGCGCTGCTGACCAGCGACGACCAGCTCTTCATGTTTGAGACGGCTGGCGTTCTGATCGTGAACGGGGAGAGTCCCGTGGAGAGGAAGCAGGCGCTGATGAGGAGTCTGCTGGCGCCGCTGATGGATGCCTTCCGTCTGCTGCTCACCAAACTGTCGCAGGAGACGGAGGAGGAGAGACAGGTGGCGCTCGCTGACTGTCTGAGCCACGCCGTTGGGTTTGCCAGGTGAGAACCAGAACCAGAACCAGGATCAGGATCAGGACCAGGATCAGGATTTAGACATTCAGTTTACCTACATTTTGTCCTTCAAACACTGAAGAAGAGTTTTAATGTCTGTGGCCTGGAGCTGATTCTGGATCTGAGGCCTCACTTCCTGTTTGGGAACATGTGCTCCACATGTGGTCGTCAGGGCTCAGAGCTGGTTTACGGTCCAGGACATGAACGAGTCTGTTCAGTGTAATAAAACCAGCTGAGAAGCCTCAGACCAGCAGAGACGAACCATCAGTCAGTCCACCAGTAGGTCGTCTATCAGTTAATCAGGAGAAAAGGCTCTGACCTCACAGCATGGGGCGGGGCCTCTTTGACTGACAGGTCAGTCAACATATGTTTGGTGCAAAGTGCCTCCACACAGGCTCCTCCTCTTCAGGTTAGCTGACAGTTAGGGTTGTGGGTGGAGTCATAGGAGGCGGCCATCTTTGTTTACAGTGTGTGGCATCTTCACGGTTAAACCTGAACATCTGACCCTGGATCAGTCACTGAAGTTGAACTCAGTTTGTCCAAGACAGTGTAGATGAACTGACCTACTCTTCCTCCTCCCACCCCCCCCCCCCCCCACCCTGCAGTCGGACCAGTAAGGCGTTCAGCAACAAGCAGACGGTGAAGCAGTGCGGCTGCACTGAGGTCTACAGAGATTGTCTGCAGACCTTCCTGCCTGCACTGAGCTGCCCCGTCCAGCGGGGGGTGCTGCGGAGCTCGGTGCGCTCCTTCCTGCACCGTATGATCATCTGTCTGGAGGAGGAGGTGCTGCCCTTCATCCCTGCTGCCTCTGAGCACATGCTGAAGGACTGTGAGGCCAAAGACCTGCAGGAGTTCATCCCGCTCATCAGCCAGATCACCGCCAAGTTCAAGGTACGCAGGAAGAACCTCCGCCAGGTACAGGTCGTCACCAACGCCCGTAGAGTGATTAACAGCTTCTCCTCTCCCGTTGCCATGGCAGCGGCAGGTGTCCCCCTTCCTGCAGCAGGTGTTCATGCCACTGGTCCTCGCCATCTTTGAGGTGCTGGCGCGTCCGGCCGAGGACAACGACCAGGCGGCGGCTCTGGAGAAGCAGATGCTGAGGAGGAGCTACTTCAGCTTCATTCAGACGGTGACAGGAAGCGGCATGAACGAGGTGATGGCCAATCAAGGTGAGTGACCTCACTGGTGATGACATCACACTCTTTAAAAGGACGGAGTCGTGTGTGATAACGCGAAGGCTTTGTCTCCAGGTGCTGAAAACATCGAGCGCGTCGTCTTCACCATCATCCAGGGAGCCGTGGACTTCCCCGACCCCATCGCCCAGAAGACCTGCTTCATCATCCTGTCCAAACTGGTGGAGCTGTGGGGTGAGAGCACTTCCTGTTCACTTCCTCTTCACTTCCTGTGTGTTCTTGTTGTTAGTCGCCTCCTGACGTCTCTGATCTCTCTGCAGGAGGTAAAGACGGGATGGTCGGCTTCCCTGACTTCATCTACAAACACATCGTCCCTGCCTGTTTCCTGGCTCCTCTCAAACCGACCTTTGACCTCTCAGACGCTCAGACAGTCCTGGTGAGTCTTTGCACCAGTGTCCACTTGACAACCTGTTGTTGTTGTTGTTGTTGTTGTTGTTGTTGAGGCTTCAGTGTGTGTTTGTGCTGCAGACGCTGGCAGAGTGCACCGTCACGCTGAAGATGATTCATCTCAAACGGGTAAAAACAGATTTAAAGGTCGTTTTGTTCAGACTCAGACGAGTTTGTTTCTTCTTCTTGATCTTTAAACACTTTGATCGTCTTTTCCTTCAGGGGCCGGAGTTCATCCAGTTCCTGCAGCAGGAGTATCTGCCCTCCCTCCAGGTATCACCTGAAATCTCACAGGTAAGAATCAGCTTCTGAACCAGGACGTCTCTGACTCCACCCACAGTGACATCATCAGTCAGAACAGGAAGCGATGAACACGACAGAAGATAATCAGCTTCAGTTTAAAGAGTAAAAACCATCAAGTTCCCAGACAAACTGGGAACCAATGGAGAGGCAGGACAGAGGTCATGTGACAGTCTGACCTGAAATGTGTTTGTTGTTTGTGTGTGTACCAGGAGCTGTGTCAGGTGCTTCAGCAGCCTGACGTCAAAGTGCTGAAAAACTACATCAAGGTAAAGTTTGTGTGATTGATCCTCTGCCGGAGAGTCAATGATCAGTTTATCATTTATTAACACGTTATTGATCATGTGTGAACACAGCAGTGAGCTCACATGCCTCTGTGCACTCGAGCCTCACGTTGATCATGTTTGTTCAGTTACTAGATCTTGAACATTGTCAGCGTCTGATTGGTCAGAGCTTCATGTGACATCAGGTTATATGAAATCACATGATCAGAGTCATTCACCTTCACCTGGAGAGGAGCGGGTCGTCTGCTCTCTGCTCGTCTGATTGTCGTTTAATCAACTTTAGTTCTTCTCAGATTCATTGCTGCTCAGATTAACTGCATTAATGACCTGATAGTAAACCTTCCACTTGCTGCTGTCACCTGATATATATTGATTAGTATTGATTGATCAGCTGAGCGTGCTCTCTCCTCAGGCTTTCTTCCAGCGAGCGAAGCTGTAGGAAGTGAAACTGGAAGTTGAGAACTCTTCACAGGAAGTGACACAACAACAACACAACAAAAGGAACTTAGCGTAGGAGCTGCTTTGCACTTAACGAGTAAATGCATAACGAAGCCCGGTGTGTCTAAGTCGGACCATGACAGAAGGTCGGTGGATGGACACGTCCCCTCCCCCCTCCTCCTCCTCCTGCTGCTGCTGCCATGACGACGAGCTGTCCACGAGAACTAGAGACATGAAGCTCGATGGACGGCGTGGAGCCGTGCGGGAGCGGGCGCCGTCTGTTGGACGTGTTGGGTAATGAGCCTGGAGGATCATTAGCGTTCAGTGTAACGAGAGCTTTACTCCACAGTAGGAACCACATTTCACAGCTGAGTTTGTTTTGAAGGTGTGCTGCCACGGAGCGGAGGAGACAAAGGGCTGAGCTGCACCGTTCGAATCTAAACGTGGCGTTGATTCTTTTCTTAACGAGCTGATTAATGTTGATTTGAAGTTTGAAGTGAAACGTTACTGGGTTTTCAGCCGCCTTCACGTTATCGTCCATGGAGTTTTGTCTTCGCTGGAAACACGACACACGAACGATTCTTTTGACATTTTTAATTTCAGATGGAAATGAACATAAACGGAGGAACAAAGTGTAAATAAGAGAATAAGTTGTTAAAATGTAAATAATGTTCCTAGGTTTAGTTTTTTTTAATCTTCATTACCATCTGCAAACAAAACGTGGAGCTCGTTTGTGCCAGAAAATGAAAAAAAAACAACATGAATGAATTTAAAACTGAGAACGATAAAAATAAAACTGTTGCTTTGAGTATTTTTTGTCAAACGTAACTTTGACTGTTGATGTTCTCACAGATCTGACTCCAGGTGAAACGCTTCAGTCACATTAAAGTGTCATTTTATTTATCATATTTTCAATTTGCTTCGTTTTGATGGTTCAGTATTAAAAATATAAAGATTTTCATTTTGTATATTATTTTGAAAAAGTCATAATTTTCCATTACTTCCTGCATTTTTCTGTTTTTGACGTGTTTTCACAGCTTTGACTTCCTGAGCCAAAATTTAGAGTAAGTTTGAATTAATATTTTTAAATCCTGAAGTTTCTCAGATTCAGATGAAAGACTTTGATTTTCTCTTGTTCTTAATATTGTGTTGTTGTTTCTTCTTTTCTTGGCACTAATGAGCTTCCGTAGACTCATAGGACTCGTGTACAGACGCAGGTCGGTGGATTTTATATCAGCGTATTTGTGACAATTCAGGACGACTGATTGATTGACTGATTGATTGATTGATGGGTTATGCAACACCTTACAGCAAGTGACACTGTGAGGGAGGAGTCGGAGAAAATTCAAACCAATCAGAGATCAACTTCTGGACCTTTGACCTTTGACCTTGTACAGACCCCCCCCCCCCCCCATTAGTTTTCTGCTGTTCCTCTTCATTCTGGTTTATTTGCCTTCAGTTTCATTTTTCATATTTTCCCAGTCAAAGTGCCTGAATGTTGCTTTTCAGTGCGAAACAGTAGAAAGTCCACGTCTCCCATGAAAAGATGAAAAACCAACTTTAATTTTTGCCCAATAAAAACCACAGATACATGATTTCCTTTGGGACTATTTTCTGAGGCGTATTAACACGTCTTTAGATTTGGACACATTTATTTGGGATTTGTTGACAAGGAGATCAATTATCACCAGTTGAGTGTAGTTTTAAATCTGTCATTTCAGTTTCCAGGATTTAAAGCAGCAAAACTAAAAGTTGTTTTTTAACAGAGGTCAAAGTTTTTCATGGTGCTTTTTCTTTTATTTTGAAGGAGCAGTTCATCACTGGGGGACATTTACTTTCTGAACTGAGTTTGAGTTCATTTCATCATTTCTCATCTCCTTTTTCCATTTCACCTTTTTTCACTTTTAGTTCATGAACCAGTTTGTTTCAAACCAGTGTCCCAAAGAGCCCCGTGGATTTTCCCACAATCCTCAGCTGTTCATGTGCGGTGGTTTCTGTCGGTTTCACCTGTGGACACATGAAACCTGTCCAACACTAACGTCCTGCACTTAACTCACCGTTGTTGTTGTGAACGAGTCCACATCTGACGTGACACTAGTGATCGACCCTCCTCGTTAAACTCACAACCCCCCCCCCCGATGCTTTAGCCCCTCCCACTGCACACGTTGTCAGATTAACGTCAAACGTCACCACTTCAACAAGAATCAGCTTCGTTAGTCGTTAATGAAGGTTCAGGAAGCTGCGGCCTCTTCTTCTGAGGCTCAGACACGTCTGACAGAAATTTGCCAAATGAACGAGTTTGTTGATCGACGGAGAAATGTGCTGATTGATCTTTTTGATGTGGTGAAGAACCTTCTGTTGGAACCAATAAAGTGTTTACTCATCGACAAAAATGTCCCATGATCCTCTGCTTCGGTCTCGCTCAGATTTGTTCCCTTAAACACAAACACTTCATTATGTTCATTCAGTTGAAAGGAATTCTGGGTAATAGCGTTGTTTACATCAACAGAAATATTACAAAATAAAAGTACTCCCAACAAAATGACAAAACTGCTTTTTTTTTTCTTAAGTAAAATTAAAAAGAGAAAGTGTTTCATATTAAAAGCCTCAAAGTGGAGTGTAATCCTCCCCTTTTATTCTGAAACATCTGCAGGAAGTGACGAGTTCTGTCAGAGATAAAAACAAAGTAGAAAAGATCAGAAATAACTAGAGAACAAACAGAGTCTCTGTCAGAGGAGACACGTTGTTGAACATCAGATCATTATATATAGAAAGTATCAGAGGAGCTTCAGTTTGCAGTGATCGACTTTATTTGGACCATGAACAGAAAAATAACTTTTACTTCTGTCAGAAAAAAAATGTTCTTGTTGATTTTAGTGTGTTTCATGCTCTTCAACATAAACTCTGAGCATCTTCAGCTCCGTCCTGTCGATTCTGTCTCTGTCATTTTTTATTTTCTTCACGTCCTTTTGTTCATTTCTGATAAAGTGTCTCTCGTCTCTACAGGTCGGTGCAGCTTCAGCCTTTAATCACAGCGATGGGTCTCAGTTTGATCGCCTTCTTACTGATGCCAGCGTCGTGACACGTGTTCACCACGTCTGTCACGTTCTTGTACGATTCAGGAGCCTGAAAACAAACAAGACAGATGATCATTAACTAAAGATCTCAACACTGAAGAGATGGTTGACGTCTGATGTTGAAGACGTTTCAGATAAAAACGTTTTCACTAAATCAAAGTAAATGAAGGAACTTGAACAGCGTCACATTCAGACGCTGATCATAAAGACGTCGTCACCTCCTCCATGACCAGTTTGGGTGAAGCCACCCGGATGGCGATGCCCTGGTCGGCCAGTTTGTCCAGGACGTCCTGGAAGTCCAGGTTCCTGCGGGACTTTGCTCGAGAGAGGGCGCGACCCTGAGAGATGACAAACATGGAGGACGATGATGTCATCATCATGTGGTGGATTCAACATCTGACAGAAACATCTGGATTCACTCTCACCGCTCCGTGACATGTGGTGCCGAACGTCTCCGTCATCCCCTGCTCCGTCCCCGTCAGGACGTAGCTGCAGGTTCCCATCGTCCCTCCGATCAGCACCGGCTGACCTGTGAGCTGCGCCCACCACAGAAGAAGAAGAAAGCCTGAGTCAGATCACGAGCGGCCGCCGCAAGAACCGGTCTGAATGAGCGGTTTAAGGTCCGAGGAGTTTCGTACCTGGTAGTCTACGGGGATGAGGGGGTGGTGCGGGGGGAACGCCCGGGTGGAGCCTTTACGATGGACCAGCAGCGTCTTCTGTTTCCCATCCACCATGTGTTCCTCCACCTTGGCGATGTTGTGAGAGACGTCGTAGATGACGTGCATGTCCAGGTCGTCAGGTGTGGTGCTGAAGACCTCGGAGAACGCCTGAAACATCCAGACAGATGACCGCCATCAGAGGTCAGATCTGAAGCTAAGCCCCTCCCCCTCCAACCTGCAGGTGAGCTGTACCTGTCTGGTGAGGAAGGTCATGGACGAGCGGTTGACCCAGGCATAGTTTCCTGCGGCGGCCATGCCCTTCAGGTAGTCCTGACCCTCCTGTGACATGATGCGAGCGCACGCCAGCTGACGGTCGTTCACTGTGATCTTATCCCTCTTCATCGCCTTCTCCATGGCAACCAGAGCATCTGTCAACAACAACAACAAGTTTCCAGGCTGAGCTGCGCTGACTTTAATGTTCCTTCTCCAGGTGTTTCAGGAGGTGCAGTTCCTACCTGTGGCCACCTGGTGTCCCAGGCCTCTGCTGCCGCTGTGGATCATCACACAGACTTGGCCTTTGTGGTCGATGCCCATCTTCTTGGCGGCGTAGTCATTGTAGATCTCGTCCACCACCTGGATCTCGGCGTAGTGGTTTCCAGCTCCCAGAGTTCCCAGCTTCAACACACAAACATGGCGACGGTGTTCAGGATGACATCTTTGATTCTAACCACCCACCTGTGTCTTCAAAACAAGTCCACAGTCCTGGTTCTGTGGTAAACCAGACCTGGATCTCAATCTGGACAAGCTACTGGCTGCTGGGATACCTGGGGCAGGCCTCTCTTCTTGGCCTTGGAGGAGACCTTGTTGGGGTCGGCCTGCAGCATCCTGCCGTACTCCTCGCAGTGCTCCTTGTCCTCGGCCCAGGCGTAGCCCTCCCTGAGAGACCAGTCCACCCCCATCTCCAGAGCCTCCTCCAGGTCCCTGAGGACAGACAGGTCAGACAGGTGGTCTTGTGCTGTGATCTAGTCTCAGTCTGGATGGACCTGGTCTTACTTGGCTCCCATGGGGATGACTCCCTTGGACCCGACTCCCACTGGGATGTGGTTGAACAGGGACTGGGCCAGCTGCTCCTTCACCGGCTGCACGTCGCGCTCGTCCAGGTTCGTCCTCAGGAGACGGACACCACAGTTGATATCGAAGCCGACGCCCCCTGCAGGAGGAAACGGTCAGACACATTTTGTCATTTCTGACACCAAAACCAGGAGCTAAATAAGGCTCCGCGCGGTGTCACACACCTGGAGACACCACAGCCTCGGGGTCGTCCATGTCGAAGGCCGCCATGTTTCCGATGGCAAAGCCATATCCAGAGTGGACGTCTGGGAGACCGATGGACCTCTGTGGGACAAGAGACGACCTCAGACCTTCATCCTCATCCTCACCCTCATGTCTCTGTTTATCAACAATCACGTTACTCACGTGCACAATGCCGGGCAGCGCCGCCACGTTCCCAATCTGCTTCATGGCTGGAAGGAACCCGCCCACACCTGAGGGAAGACAAAGCGTGAACCAATCAGAGGAGATGTCAGAATACTTCAGAAGAAGTGATGGACTGGGGGCCGGGTGTCAGGTGACAGACCTCCTCCTCGACAGGCATTACGGAGCTCCTCAAACATCAGCTTCTCCAGAGAGTCGTTGACGTAGAAGTTCCCTTCAACCTGAGGAACACAAAGAAGATGTTGTCCAGGTGTGTACATCCAAGGTTCAACTGCAGTCTGCTTTCACATCTGGAGCTATTAACTTTTCACCTACCTACCTACCTACCTACCTGTCTATCTACCTATAGGTAGACAGGTAGATCTATATGTCAACATAGTAACATTCAGTCTCATTGATCACTTCTGGGGGCTGGTTGCTGGCAGTTACCTGTAGTTCACTGTACATTAATCAACTCTTTGGGTGATAATGTGGTTCATGTTGTATCAGATCAGCAGGATCCTCCCTTTCACTCATTATTACATCATTGAGCTTCGTCAGCAGCTTTGACGTCAGCGTGCAGCTGGTTTCCTGAACACTTTAACGTGAAAACATCAAGTTTGTATTTGTTGTCTGGTTTAAAGTGTCACTGCCTGGATGAAGTCTACAAACTAGCCAACATGTGCTAACTGAATGTATGGTGAACTACGGCTCACCAGGCTAACAGGCTAGCCACGTTAGCATGAGCAGTTTGTTCTCACTCACCCTCATGTTGGGGACAAACCCCTTTTTAATCCTCCAGCAGTTGCTGGTAATTTTATCCAGGTACTGCAGCTCATCGTTGTAACTTCGACTCATTTTTCTGACACAGAAATGTTGATTTGTTTCATGTATTGACGCTGCGTTGCACCGCCGGTCTGAAGCCAAGTGCCAGCAGGCAGAGCGGTACGGAAGCCGCGAGCAATTAGACAGCAAAACGCGGTTGTTAATTAGGTATGACGCATGAAATTTAAACACTAACATAAAAGAGTCTGAAAACGCGAGAGTTAAAAGTAAAAGTTAAAACCTCAAATAAAAATTTAAAATGTTTATGTCTTTAAATTTGTCTTAAAGTCGTTTTTTTTTTTTTTTTTTAAGTCGGCGATATAGTCTAGACTGTACTTGCTCGCTTGCCATAGTTGTAGTGAAGTGTGGTGTTGTAAAGTTTGCTAATGACAGTGACGGAAGTACCGGAAGTTCACTGACCGGCGTCCAAAATAAAAGTCTAATACTGCTTTTGAATGTTCTGCTCTGTCTGAACCGTGTAGCGTGTGAGTTACAACAAGGTAAATAACGTTATATCGCTATAAATCGTAACATATGAACCGAAAGTTGACAAAGATTTTCTGTGAGTGGAGGTTTTCTAAAGCAAAGAGAAGATGTTTAATTAACCAGCGACAAAGTGGGATTTACTTTGAAAATCTTAACCGGAAACAGCGTGTGTATGTGTTGCGCAGTTTGACTCGGTCGTCCGGTCGCTGCAGGTTTGTGTGTTTACGGTCCGACTGATGGGAGAATCAAACTCAGTGTGAATCTTCGCTTCAGCTCGTCGTGTGAGTGTTTTCTCTTTGTCTCTCACTTTGAGCCCGTGAACGTTTCAACCAGCGTCCAGCCGCTTTAAAACCAGTCAGAACCGGTTCAGAGCCGCGAGCTTCACGGTTACGCAGCAACTTTAAACGTTAGCTAACGTTCAGGCTGCAGCAGAAACGAAAACGAAACGTTTCGTTTCCAATGAAAAAACTAACTGTACATTCATTTCATCGTTTTTTTTTATCGAGCTCTGTTTATTGTTGCTGTGTTTGGTTCATGTGTCGGTGATTTGTCTGTTTTCTCCGTGTTTCTGTCATTAATTAACAGAAACTTAAACATGACTTGAATGTTTGGTTAAACTGAAGCACACGGCTGTAAGCTAGCTGCGCTCAGAGCGGGAAACAACAACAACAATGACTCATCAGAAATAAAAACGAGTGAAGTCCTGATGGAGAATTAAAGCTGAACTTTCCTCCTCCATGTTTATGGTCCATTCAGCAGCTTCAGTGCTGCACAGCCCCCCCCCCCCCCCCCGATGTTTGACAGTAGATCCTGTTCCAACATGTCAGAGCCTCAGTGAACTCAACCTGTCTGACACTGCAGGATGATTCTGCTCCTCCTCTCACAGCATGAAGCTCCGGGTCCGGATCAACAGACAGACCTGCAGGGTGGAGCTGCCAGGAGCAGAGCCGAGCCTCAGAGAGCTGATGGATCACATCCAGGGGACGGTGCTGTCGTCTCATGGACTCAGGTCCGACATCAGAGACACAGGAGGGAATCATTATGATGAGATGATATGTGAAGTGATGGACATTCAGCTCTGTCTCCTGTTTGTCTCTCAGCGCAGACACACAGTTCAGTTTGTCTCTGAACGGCTCCGATCGCCTCTCAGACTCCGGTCAGACTCTGGCGTCCCTCGGCATCGTCTCTGGAGACCTGATCTGTGTCATCCTGCCTGAGTCTGCGGCTGCCGCCCCCGCCCCCGCCCCCACCTCCAGCTCCGGCTCCTCTGACAGGCCCAGCAGCAGCTCAGGGAGCCGGGGGCAGCAGCAGCAGCAGATGGCTGCCGTCTCCTCCGACCAGGTGAGTGACTCATCTCAGGTAAAAACAGACTCACTTCCTGCTCAGGACGAAGACGCTCACACTCACACCTGCAGCTGATGATGATTTTATGTTGTACAGCGATGGACGACATAATGAGCAGCGTTAAACAGTGTGTCTTCATCACCGCTGTCTGTAGCCTGCTGTGCAGTGTTAGTACCACCTGATGGAGTACCACCTGAGGGAGTACCACCTGAGGGAGTACCACCTGAGGGAGTACTCTGTCAGTACTTCTCATATCTCAGTCTCACTCCTGTTCAAAGAGTGTGTGTTGTGTCTAAAGTCTCATCATCATCTCATCGGAGCCTGATTTGATGGTCAGACATTAATCAGATCAGGTGACTGACGATCACTGTGAAGGAACAGAAAACACAGACAGTGTGTCTCAGCTCAGAGTCATGAGACAGTTTGTCCAGCAGGCGGCGCTGACAGGTCCGTTTCTCCATTCAGGAAGCTCCGCCCACAGCTTCACAAAATAAAAGTGTGTTATCAGTGAAGCGCAGGTTGACAGGTCTGTTGACGCTCAAACTGTCGCTGTCAGCAGGAAATGATCAGTGAACAGCTGTTCAGACTGAGAGGAGACGCCTCCGACACGTGGACACCAGATCAGACGTTTCTCCTTGTCTCTGTGTCGCTCAGCCCAGCAGCAGCCGTCATCCTGCGGCCTTCACACAGTCCGACCCCACAGAGACTCTGGACCCAGACCTGGTCCCGGTCCCGATCCCGAGCTGGGAGCCCATGTTGTGCAGCGAGGCGGGGGAGGGACAGGCTCCTCTGTCCCTGGAGCTCCTGTACCACACGGCCCAGACCAGCAGCCCCAGTGACGCCATCATGGTGGCAGGAAACCTGCTGATGCTTGAGACCGGGTTCATCCCGCAGGTGAGGGTGAGGGTTAGCTCCACCTTAAAACTCTGCTCCACCTTAAGTCTCAAGTTTGTTAAACCTGTGGAACTAAGGTGTTTTAAAGGGTTTAGATTTTCAAAATAAAAGCCACAGTGAAGCTTGACGGTGGTTTCCTGTCTGTCATTGATCTTTGATATCAGTTCATATGTATTGATGAGTGAACACACAGGAAGTGAGGCAGGTTTTACTGTGTGTGTGTGTTTTCAGGGCGCTGACCTGAAGTCGACCCAGATGCCTGATGGGTGGAGGTCGGGGGGCGGAGTCTACAAAATGCAGTACACACACCCTCTGTGTGAGAACAGTGTGGCCATGGTGGTCGGTGTGTGTATGGGCCCCGTGCTCGTCATCAACGGTGAGTCTCACACACACGCGCTCAGAGGGAAATCTACGGAAGCCTGCATGTGACATTTGGCTCCTCCCCCTCTCTCTCTCTCTGCGCAGCCACTCTGAAGGTGAATCAAATCGTCGACACGGTTCGTAAACTGTGTCTGAATCCATCCAGCTACATCACCGACGAGTGGCCAGGTACGGCTCCCATTGGTCAGTTTGTCTCCACGGCAACATCGGAGCAGTTTGTGTGAATGACTGTGTGTGATGTCACGTCTCTGTGGTCGTTCAGGAGAAAGTGCAGCTGCTGCGTTCAAGGACCTGACCAAACTGTCCCGAGTCTTCAAGGACCAGCTGGCATACCCGCTGATCGCCGCCGCCAGAGAAGGTACGGTTTGATCGGGTTTCAGTCCAATAACACTGATCAGCCAGGATCAATGGGACCTGGTCATCAATACTGAGAATCCAGATGTTGACACAGATGTGGAGCTGCAGGGTTTTATGGAAGGTAAAATGTGTCATTGTTGATCACTGCCATCAGCACCATCAGGGTTGTGTTGCTATGGAGACGTGTGTGTTGAGTACAAGACCAACAAACATCCCATCATCAGTTTTGAAGCTGAAACGACGGCTCACACTGATCATTTGATCGCTCTGTGACCTTTGACCTTCAGTCAAGGTGCTGGAGACGTCTCGTTACAATGTCCAACAGCCACCCAAAAACATGACATAATAGGTTATGGGTTGTTGAGGTTGCTAGGCGACAGGAGCTGTGGTGACACCACAGAGAGAGCGTGAGCGGCAGACGTCTGGTCTGAGGTCAGAGATGCGTTCAAAGACCTGACGTCCTCTGAGGGACTCGTCTCCTTCACCTCAGGCACATTCAGATTCGCACAGTGTCTGACCTCCACGCCCTCACTGAGGTCGTGACCTTTGACCCGCTGCCTGTCGCCCACAGCCATGGCGCTGCCCGTGGCCTTCGGCCTTGCCGCTCTTCCTCCGGAGCTCTTCCTCCGAGTCGTGCGTCTGCTGGACGTGCGCTCCGTGGTCCGACTCTCCTCCGTCTGCAGACACTTCCACTCGTCCACCAGCGACTCGACGCTGTGGAGACACCTGTACCGCCGAGACTTCACAGGTAACAGGACCTGTGACATCACTTCCTCTTCCTTTATCCTTTGTCTCGTGGTCTGTGTTGGCCCCCCCCCCCCTCCTGTTCATCGTCTCCTTGATCTTTATGGTCCTGGTTTTATTTCCTGTTGGTGTTGACCTCAGCTCCTCCCCTGTGTGTCTCAGATCCAGACCCGGTCCAGTCCAGAGACACAGACTGGAAACAGGTGAGTGTCTCCGTCCGTCCCTCAGGTGTGATGTTTGTCTCTCTGACAGATGTCAATAAAGTTTTCTTGTCTCTTCCTGCAGCTTTATAAAAAACATTACAAACTTCGCTCTGAGCGACTTGCTGCTCGCCATCGCTCCTTCCCCCTCCTCCCCAGAAGCCCCTGGGACATTGGGCCCCTCCCCCGCCCCCTCCCTCTCCACCCTCCGGTGCCCGGGATCATCGGCGGTGAGTATGACCAGAGGCCGAACCTGCCCCGCCCCCTCCTGCCCCGGTCCCGCTACGACCCCATCGGGCCCCTTCACGACGGACGACCTCTGAGCGACTTCCGCAGACCTCGGCCGCCGGGGGGGCGACCCGCCGCCGACGTCCAGAGAGGGTTCATCTGATCTGGGTCCAGGTCCAGAACCAGGACTGAGGAGATGCACCAATTAAAAAGATCTGAGTGAAACCAGAGTCTAACTCGTGATGCTTTCAGGGTCTGCGGTCCCCGGCCGCTCAGGGCCCGGCGCTGCAGCCTCAGATTGTTTGGAGGTGAAAGTGAAACGTGATCAAAGGTGTGGGCGGAGTCTGATCACTGCTGTGAGACAAGATTTCAGAATGAGATGAATAATTAGGTCTAATTATTGATCATCGATGATGTCATCACCTCAGTAGAGTTAAACTGATTTGTGTTCTGACAGGTGTGTTTACCTACAGAGATCAGCAGAGTGCAAACTGAATAAAACAAACCACATGCTTTATTGATTATGATTTGTTTTACTAATCTGAAAAATGCAAAGTGATCAAATAAAAACAAAAGCAGCAGATTCCTTCAGACGAGTCGTCATTTAAATGGAAAACACAAAAATCTGATCGATCACATATAATCTATGATTTCATGGTGGAGTGTATTAGTCTTCTGTGACAACGATCAAACAACAAGCATCAGTAACAATAAAACTGATAATCGATCAATAATGATCTTTATTATTATGTGAAGTTTTCTGATCGTTTGTCGTTGATTTCACAATCACATAAAGTTTTCCTTAAAAAAACAACCCGAGACAATGACGTCATCTTTTGTCTTTCACAAAGGGAGCACTCGTTTGACGACCCCGGTCTCACCGGCGGTGCGGCTCAGTGTGCGGGCGGAGTCAGTGGCCGTGTTTGATCCTGTTGGTTCCTGTCGGCTCGCGCCTCCTGAGCGGAACTTGAATCAGCTGATGTTTGTTTTTCTCACCGTTTAATCTGAACTTTGACGTCAGAGACAACGTCACTGTATAAATGTCAGGTAACATGATATCAGTCATGAGGTGTGTTGTGTTCACTCTGTAGCTCAGTGTCCTCCCTCCTCCAGCCGGGCGGGGACTCTGCTGCTCACCCTCCCCGCCCGGCAGCAGCGGTAACTTTAGGTGCGTCTGATTTATGAGCCGCTGGGCGCCGGAGGGTCACAGTCAGACTCAGGTCACTGTCATGAAGCAGAACATACGGGTCCGTCAGTGGGAACTATGAGACTGTCAGTCTGCTTTATATACATTAGACTGACCGTGTGTGTGTGTGTGTGTGTGTGTGTGTGAGTGTGTGTGTGAGTGTGAGAGAGCGCTCTGTCTCTTTAAATGCCTCGTGTTGTTACAGGAAGTGTGAGGGGTGTTTCCAGCTGATCAACAGAACAACGAGCTCCGGCCCCCCCACCCCACCACCCCTCCACCCTCTCCGCAGCCTCCACCAGCAGCAGTCCGACCTGCCCGCTCCGTCCTCCGGCTCCACAGAGGAGAGCTCCCCGGCACCAACCCGCGGCAGCTCCGGATCCTTCCTGGGATTAATCGGCGTCAGAACCAGGGAGGGGGATCCTCGGTGCTCCCCCCCTCCCCCCTACCTCCCCGCCTCCCTCCCCGCACCTCCGCTGCCGTGAACCGGTGCCGTCGGTAGCTGTTAGCCCGGACTGTCATGATCCCAGCGCGGAGATGGCGTCCTTCCCCGGTTTGTGTAAGGCTGTCGGGCCCGCGGACGAGGACGGAGAGGACGGATCTCTGCAGCAGATGCTGAAGGCGATCGCCGACGAGAGGAACCGACTGAACATCCGACAGGAGATCAGCGGACTGGGTGAGCTGGTGATCCGCTGAGGGCCCGGGACCGAGTGCTGGTCCCGGATCCTGGAGGGAGGGGGACGACCGGAGTGTGGGGGTGAGGGGGGGCTGCAGGTTTATCTTTATTATACCGTCAGTGTGTTTTTACATGCAGCTGTGTGTGTGTTAGTGTCGGCTCAGACTCAGTGTGGGCCCCGGATCAGAGCAGATTACAGGGCTGGATCAGCAGCCTGCAGGGGCTCGGGGGCCACAGGGGCCACAGGGTCAAGTCACATCCACTGGTTTATGAACTGGAACCAGTGAAGTGCATCATCAGCTTAAAGTGGCCCCTCGTCACAGAGCTGTGGCCCTTCACTGTCAGAGCAGCCATGTTGAAATTTAAAGTTCAGTAAAACACAATATATAGATGCACATGTATATGTTATGCTC
This sequence comes from Caranx ignobilis, assembly GCA_021432705.1. NCBI lineage: Eukaryota > Metazoa > Chordata > Actinopteri > Carangiformes > Carangidae > Caranx > Caranx ignobilis. Next base: position 329,067 of record MU270001.1, on the reverse strand, counting down.
CAATAACTGATCAATAATAGGATGATCACGTTGTTTTGTGTGTAGATATTGACCTGTACAGTGGAGTGGGTCGTTCTGATGAGGAGGGTGATTCTCCTCATGACGGGGGCCCCAGGCTAGAGCCAGTCGTTTGGCCCCTGTCGGCCCCCGGCTGCTCACGGCGGGTTAATCATCCACCCAGAAGCCGAACAGGAGCTTCAGAGCTGAACTGATAAGATTAATCAAGTATCAACAGTTTTATTGATTTACACCCAGTTTAAAAGGAGCTACATGGCTAAGGTTAGCATTAGCAGCTGTCTGACCAACATGTGTCTCCAGAGGTGGACAGACACAGAGCTTTTTGTTTTTCCTCTTCTTTAACTTCACCAGAGTTAGCATGCTAACAGCTAGCTCCAGCCCGGCTCATCATGTTCTGATGCAGCGTCCGTTCGCTCTGAAGAGGAAGAAGCTGCTCAGAGTTGTAACGTCTGTTACAAGCTGAAGCTTCGTCGAAGATGGTTTATTAACATGTGTTGACGCTAACGAGAGCAAAACAAAACGTGTCTGGTTTTAAAGTGAATGAACCAGTGGAACCAGTTCCTCAGACCAGATCTTCCCCAGTTCTCTTTTTTAGTTCTGACATTTCTCAAGACAAAATGAGGAAATGAAAACATGGGAAGCTCTGTGGGAAGAACAGTCTGAGTGTTTGAGGGACTGATTCGGCCTCTGAGGTCTCTGAGGAACCAGATCAGTTCAGGACTTAGACCTGGTCCCTCTGCAGGACCAGGACCACAGGACCAGGACCACAGGACAGGACCATGGTGACGGTTCTGATGAACTGACTGTCGTTCAGTTCATGTGGATTAAACCCGAGGCTGTAAATTACCCACAATGCCTCAGTGTCCAGCTGGAGGTCAAAGGTCATCATCTGTGTGTAACCAGCTCCTCATTAACTCATTAAGTCATCAGGTTGTAACGAGATCAGGTGACAGAGTTATTGATCAGATCAAACAGGCTGATAGATACAGCTACTGTGTGTGTGTGTGTGTGTGTGTGTGTGTGTGTGTGTGTGTGTGTGTCCTGCTGCTTGTTGTTGTGGAGCGTTTGTTCTGATGGAGAAATCAATAGACGTCTGTTCACAGCCATGACTTCATCACAGCTCTTGTGTCTCTTGTGTCTCTTGTGTTGTGTCTCTTGTGTGTGTGTGTTGAGTCGTGTTGACGTCAGACATGAACAGAAAACACAACAGATCTTTTCTGTTGACGAGTCACAACTGTCCGAATATTTGTTCTCAGCTCTGAACTGAATGTGTGAACATCAGACTGTTCTGATGATTTCATTAAATCAATCAATTGAATCGTTCAGAATCTGATCAGATCAGATTCAGATCCTCAGGTCTTCAGCTGACAGAAGGAAAAGAAGGTCGACTTTATGAAACGGCCTCTGTGTCGCTGAGCTGATGAGGATCAGTGAGGTCACATGATCACTCAACACGTCTGCGGCTGTAGTCTGTGCTGATCTGAGCGCAGCGTCCTCATTCACATGTCCATTTGTTTCCAGACTCAGAAGTCTTCATCAGCACTTCATCAGTAGAACCAGAGGCAGTTACAGTGTGTGTGTGTGTGTGTGTGTCCTTGGATGGTCCTCTGCAGCCTCACAGTGAGTCAGGTCTGAGTCTGGAGGCGTCACCAACAGTGACTCAGGACTTTGCTCCACTGGACTCTTAATGTGGAAGTTTCTTAATTGTCGTTCAGTTATCGGTGAACTGAGAACTTCCTGCTCCGCCACATTAAAACTGGACCTGGAGCGTTTCATGTTACAGGCTTTTATTGTGGAACTTTCACAGGAAGTGTTGATTTGGTAACAGCTGTAAAACTACACATGTTCCTCCTCCTTCACCTGCTCAGTGTGACTGCTCTGTTGTGACATCACAAACGTCACAGGAAGTCCTTCACACACACACATATATATATGTGTGTGTGTGTGTGTGTGTGTTATTGACTTCAGAATGTGTTGCAGTGTTATGGAGCTGAATCATTTTCACTGAACTGTGTTTGAACGTCAGATTTACAACGATCAATAAAACAGTCAGGTGGAAGTGAGTGGACTGAGTTCACATGGTGAGGCGTTCAGGTTCCTCCTGTGCTGCAGGGATCTGCTCCTTCTCAGTTCTAGTTGAGCTGCTGTAAGTCTGTGTCTGTCGACCTCTTTACAGAGGAGCAGAAACAGGAGCAGACGAGACGAACATCAATGATTCAGGTTTAATTACCTCCTGATTCACCAGAGAAACTCTGCTGCCCTGCTATAAATACCCTGCAGCAGGCTGCAGCTTTCATCTGCTGCTGCTGCTGCTGCTGCTGCTGCTGCTGCTGCTGCTGCTGCTGCTGCTGCCCTCACAGCAGATGCAGATGGATCGATAGAAGCAGGTAGAGACGGTGACGTGACCCAGCTCTGCTCCACTCTACTGTAAAAATAGCTGATGTGTCTGTGACTCACTCTGTGACAGTTATTACAAACCTCTGAATGTTTCATGGAGGCCGAACTGAAAATACAGGAAACTACAAACTACAGAGTCGCACCTGAATGCACCTTCAGCGGTCACATGACCCAGTCTGTTGCTGATAGAATAATAACAACAAAGATAATTACGATCAACCACAACAATCAATAACAATATGCTGACGACAACAGAGTGTATTCTGCTACATACAACACTGTTATATGAGTGTACAGTCTGTGTGTGTGTGTGTGTGTGTGTGTGACAGAAGGAGGTCACAGCAGGAGGCCTCCCATCTGTTTACATTATACAGTCTCTGTGTAACAGAAACACTGAAGCTGTGATGATGAAACAGTTTGGAGCTGCTTCATCACTCAAAGACTCGTTAAAGGTAACATGATGATGTCATAACAATAATATTAATGATGATGATGATGTCATAACAATAATAGTAATGATGATGATGATGATGATGATGATGATAGTCAGATGCAGGAGAATCAGGAGCTCAGTGAATCAGAACCAGAATAAAATCCAGTGAGTCACTGACACAGTTCACTGATTCACTGATCACATGATCCGTCACATGATCCGTCACATGATCCGTCACCTTACAGCAGCAGGAAACCTCCTGTTTCCAGTTAAACTGTGAAGGAAAAGTCACAACGGTTAACACAGTCAGCAGTTATTGATAACACCAGTTTGTATTGATTGATACCTTGACTGATTGTTTTCCTCCTGGTGGAAGGAGGAGGTTCTGTCAGCAGGTCAGCAGTCACCCAGGAGGTTCTGTTAGCAGGTCAGCAGTCACCCAGGAGGTTCTGTCAGCAGGTCAGCAGTCACACAGGAGGTTCTGTCAGCAGGTCAGCAGTCACACAGGAGGTTCTGGAGGTTCTGGAGGCTGTTCAGTTGGTTCTTCATTGTGGTGGATCTGATGGTGGATCTGATGGTGGATCCTCAGGGTCAGTTCTGCTGGACTGGACGTGTTGCTCCAGGAGCTTCTCTGTGGTTCTTCAGGAGGTTCAGAGGCAGTTTTATTGGTCCAAGAGGTTCCTGTCATCGTCCAGACTCGTGTTGTTGTTGAATCATCTTAATGGATGTTTGATAAATGTCTGAGAGACGTTCATCCTCAGTGTCTCTCTCTCTCTCTTTGTTCATCCTGTCTTCCGGGTCACTGGTTCTGCGGCTGACTCTTATGTAACTGTCATAAAGAGCAGGACCAGGGTTTTTGTTGGCGGCGCCGGCAGAGATGCATTCTGGGAGATTCTCAGTGATCTCCTCATCACACAGTCGATGTATTTTTAAAAAGATACGCAGCTAAAAATAGATCAGAGTCTGGTTCCACAGACCAGCAGCAGGAAGTACCTGTGGTTCGACCTCAGACCTTCAAAATAAGTGATGAATTACTTAAAAATCAATCTTTCTCCTCATCAACCCACTTCCTGTTTTACTGTGAAGGAATGGGTGGGTGTTAACGTGGCCGCTGTGTCTGATTGGTTCATGTCTTATGACTGTTCAACATGTCGCTGCTGTTTAAATGTCACATGTTGAAGATCAATGAGTAAATGAACTGTGCACCTCACCTGTGTGTGTGTGTGTGTGTGTGTGTGTGTGTGTGTGTGTGTGTGTACTCTATGATTGTTCACCTGCTGTTACACTCATTTCAAGTGCTCTTATTTTGAAAAACGATCGGACACTGTGAGATATCAGATCATTAAAACACTCATATTGATGTGAAGCTGCTTGACTGGGTGGTCACAGACCCCCCCCCCCCCGGTCACCTCAGGGGCTCTGTTGCCTTTTTACAGGTCCAGACACCTGCCAGCCACCTGGCAACAGTTGCCAGGCAACAGGGCAGAGGATGACACGGCATTAAGTTAAACTTCCTGTTTGGAGCTGCAGCTTCCCTGAAGCCTGAAGGTGGAGCCACTAAACAAACGTAGAGACGCTGCTGATCAGAACCAAGTGGACCTGAAGAGATGTGACTGTGTTTGAATGTGTTTGCTGATCCTCTCCTCTCTCCTCCTCCTCCTCCTCCTCCTCCTCCTCCTCCTCCTCCTCCTCCTCCTCCTCCTCCTCCTCCTCCTCAGGCTGTTTTAAAGATGATCGTATCGTGTTCTGGACCTGGATGTTCTCCACCTACTTCATGGAGAAGTTGGCTCCTCGTCAGGATGACATGTTGTTCTACGTCCGCAGGAAGCTCTCCTACGTCAGCGCCGACAACACCGATGGCAAGAAGGTGACGGGTCCAGTCCATGAGACCTGACCTCAGACCAGGTTCTGGTTCAGGACCTGAACGAGATGAAAAGATCATGAAGCTTCTTGATTTTAAACTTTTCATCGTTTAAACAAAAGCAAAGAAAAAAACAACTTAAAATGAGATGAAACTGTTTCAGATCTGTGTGTGATGAAGGTCTCCTCCTCCTCCTCCTCCTCCTCCTCCTCCTCTCTGTATGATCTCATCCTCTGAGCAGCTTCATCTCCACAGACTCTCGGTCTTCTGTAGTTTGTCCTACATCCCCCTCTGTCTGTGGTCGCCACAGTTACACATTATTATCATGTGTCCATGTTGAGTTATCATCACAGTGATAATAAAATGATGATGATGATGATGATGATGATCAGACTCTCTGAGCTCTGAGCTCCACCTGCTCGTCTGATCAACCAATCACAGTGAGCGTGTGTCTGCAGGTGGAGGTGGAGGTTTACAGGAGAGACTCCAAGAAGCTGCCCGGCCTCGGAGACCCCGACATCGACTGGGAGGAGAGCGTCTACCTGAACCTCATCCTGCAGAAGGTGACTGATGATGATGATGATGAGCGTCGTTGAAAAACAGTGATGTCAGTGTTGTGATGTCATCCTCTATCTTCCAGCTGGACTACATGGTGACGTGTGCTGTCTGCACGCGCTCAGACGCGGGAGACATCCACATCCACAAGAAGAAATGTCAGGTGACAGACGCACACCTGTGACATCACTGTGACATCACAGCAGAGCAGGACGTTGATGTTCTCTGTGTCTCCTCCTCCTCTAACAGGAAGTGTTTGCGTCACCCAGTAAACACGCCATGGACAGTAAAGGGGAGGAGTCAAAGATGAGCTACCCCAACATCTTCTTCATGATTGACAACTTTGAAGAGGTAACGACGCTCTGACCTTTGACCTCTGACCTATCAACACACACTCACACTGTCTCCTGCTGAACTGTCAGGTGTAGGTGGGGGAGGGGTCAGGTGGAGCCGATGCTGCAGGTGTTAATGATGTCATCTCCGTGCAGGTGTTCAGCGACATGACGGTGGGGGAGGGGGAGATGGTCTGTGTGGAGCTGGTCGCCAGCGACAAGAGCAACACGTTCCAGGGCGTCATCTTCCAGGGCTCCATCCGCTACGAGGCCCTGAAGAAGGTCTACGACAACCGGGTGAGAGACCAGAGTCCAGGACCAGGACTCAGAGGAATCTGTGGCTCTGCTAATGCTAATGCTAAAGTTGAGCTAAAATGCTAACACACATGCTAACACAACAGCTGATCTAGTTTATGCTGATGCTCTAAATCCACACTTGATCCAATTTGACCTTGATGTTGCTGAAGAAAACCACATGTTAAATATTAGCATGTTAGCATGCTAACTCTGACTGAAAGTATGTTAGCATATTACCTCTTAGAAAACAACAAACACAGCACCTGTAGTCTGACCTACTTCAGTCCAAATCTAACGACTATAATGCTGTGTTGCTAACTCCACCACTGTGTTGACGTTAGCGACTAATGAACCCGTTTCCTCCCTGTAGGTTAGCGTGGCTGCTAAGATGGCTCAGCGGATGTCGTTGGCTTCTACAAGTACAACAACATGGAGTTTGTGAGGATGAAGGGTCCGCAGGGCAAAGGTCACGCAGAGATGGCCGTCAGCAGGGTCCCCACAGGTGACACCTCCCCCTGCGGCACCGAGGAGGACCAGGTGTCCCCCATGCACGAGAGGGTGAGGACGAGACGACGAGGTTCTCGATGTTAGCAGATGATGATGTGATGGAGTTTGCAACTGCAGGAACTTCACACGTCTGGTTTCACTTCTGTCGTCTGACGTTTCTGTGCAGAAACTGAAAATCCCAGAGTGTCAGTAAACAGCCCGCAGCGCCCCCCCCCCCCCCCCCCCCCCCCCACACACACACACACACACACACACACACAGATGAAACCAGGTCATGATCAATAATAAATGCTGCTGGACTGGTTCTGAATCATTCATCAGTTCGTTCTCCAGATGTTTCTCAGAACAGGAGCAAAAACAAACATCTGTGTTTGTTTGTTTTTTTAGGAAAATAAAATCCAGACTCTACACGAAGCAGCTGTCAATCAAAACACTAGCTGTGTTTATCATGTCTTAACTTCCTGTTACCTGTCAGGTGACGTCGTTTAGCACGCCCCCCACCCCCGAGAGGAACCGCCCCTCCTTCTTCTCTCCGTCTCTGAGGAGGAAGATGCCGAGAAACCGAATCGCAGAGATGAAGAAATCTCACTCAGCCAACGACAGCGAGGAGTTCTTCAGGGAGGAGGAGGACGAAGGTGACTCACTGGTCTCACTGGTCTCACTGGTCTCACTGGTCGAACACTGACATTAGTTTTTATCTTCATCATTTTCCTGAAACTAAACAGGATCAAAAATCCCAAAACTTAACTGAACTTAAGTAAAAAAAACAATTCTGACCTGAGAAGACTGTTGTGCTGTGTCCAGGTGCATGATGGGTATTTTCCTCTGTGTGTGTGTGTGTGTGTGTGTGTGTGTGTGTGCGCCGCAGATCTTCACACCACCACCAACCTCCGCTCTCGCTCTCTCTCCGGCACCGGGCGCTCTCTGGTGGGATCCTGGCTCAAACTGAACCGAGCGGAGGAATACTTCCTGCTCTACTCGCACCTGACCTACGTCACGCTGCCACTGCACCGCATCACTACAGGTCAGAGGTCACACACACACACCGACTCAAAGTCAAACTTTATTTATAAAGAACAAAAGAGACCTTTCTACTGCAGATATTATACTTCGTGGCCATTTGTAGCTCACACACCCCCACTTCAAAATCTGAACTGTCCCTTTAAGAAGTTTTTCCCTGTGTCTGTGTCATGGTGCGTTTGTGTGTCCTGTGTGTGTCAGACATCCTGGAGGTGAGGCAGAAGCCCATCCTGATGACATAGCAGGGCTGGAGCCCCTCCCCCCTCAGAGCATCACTACCAAGTGCCTCCTGCATCAGGCCACTGAGACGAACAGCAGCGCCCCCGGTGTCCAGGAGGAGACGACGACACACGAACACGTCGGAGGGACAACGACACACACACAAACCAGCCATTCAGGAAGTGCCTCCTCTTCTTCTTTTCAGCTCCTGCTGTGTCTGAAGTCGTCTCCAGGGAAACGGGCCTGGCGTCGGGGTCGCGTGACCTCAGCGCGACGAGGCATTGGCTGAACTCTGACCAGGAAGTGACGAATGTTATTTCTTTCTCCTGTAAATATCCTGCTGCTTTAACTCACTGAGACGCCTTCGACCTGAGCTTCAGCTTCTGACGACACGTCCGCTTCACGTCGTCACCTCCTCTTTTACTATCGTCATCACCTGGGCGTCAGGTGGGCGGAGCCCGCGTCTGACGCCACTACGAGTGTTTTTATGCGAGAGAATTTCCTGTTGATGAGGTCACGTCCGTCTGATCTGATCAGTAAGTCCAGACACAGTCAGCTGTGATTGATAAACACATGAAGAAGCCGAACCAGCAGAGATCTGATGAAATGTCATCGAACATCCAATCAGCTTTTATCTAATGACACGTTCTTCTTCTCTGATGTGTTTGAGGACCAGAAATTAAATCTGACAAATAAATGACACAAACAAAACTTAATAGAACTAATATTTACTTTAAAATGAAGACGTGTCAGAACAAACACACTGAAGTAAATATGACCAGCAGCTTTTTGATGTTTTAACCTGATTTATTCACATTAAACAAAACCTTCATGACACGTTTTTAACTTAAACAGCTTCAACGTTCAGATCTTTTCTGTTTGGATTCGACAGAATTCCTCAAATTAAAAGCAACAAAAAACTGGAAATGTGACATTTTACTCTGAAAATGGACGTAAAGTGATGACGTCATCAACGACTGACTCTGAGATGAAGCAGTGAAACACAGAAGAGAATGAACCGGTGACACGTGAATGAACAGACTGTGAGCAGCTCAGGTTCAAACCTTCAGTTTCTGCCTCAGACTTGAATCAAAGTGACGGACGAGACCTCGACCGACAACATCTGCTTTTTAAGTGAGTCCAGATGTGAAGGTTCGTCTGTGGCTCCACCTGCAAAGACACACAGACACACACAGACAGACAGACAGACCCCGCCCCCTCCTCACGGTTTTCTTTCTCCCGCGACTCAAACCGGACGAGACTTGAACAACGACAGAGACGGCGACGTTAAAGGGAAACAGGCCGGCGGCCATCTTGGATCCAGATGTGGACTGATGTGTTTTGAGTTAGTGGGTGTGTAAAGTGGAAGTGACTCCTCCCCCTCTGTGAAGCCTTAAACTGACTGTGTGACGTCATCGTGTCGTCTTCACTTCGTTAATCAGCGTTAATCATTTGTCGCGGAGATGACGCCGTCTTCACGTCATCACTGTTTACTAATAAACAACAAACAAACAAAACACTGAAGCGTCATTTGACGCTGCCGTTGATCAGCTGATTAGATCACTGTGTTTATATCATCATCATTATCAATGAGTTCAGTTATCGACATGAAGAACATGATTGATTATTGATTATCTGGTGAATTCTTTGTTTCTTATTCAAATAAAAACATAATTCCTGTAATTTTATTTTTTTCTCAAAACTTTATCCAAAAATTTAAATTTTTTCCCTCGTGATTTATTTATTTTCTTTCAATCAATAATCAATAAAGTCCAGATTCGATTCAGCAGCTTCAGTTAAAAAGTCCAAATATCATTTGAATTTGTGACAAATTATTGATTATTGGTCAAATTCGAATCAAATTTCACTGTAATATCTGGGACTCTCAAGTACAAACATTGATTAATGTACCGTCTGATTGACTGATTGATTGATTGGGAGGTATTGGTGATCAGTGACCAGCTGTGAAGACTGTGGCGTCTCCTTTTTAACGATTAATGTAGAACTGCACGTTGGATGAGAATCGTTGATCTGATTGGAAACAGGAGCTGAGGTCTGATCAGCTGCTGGAGGAGTGATTGATCAGAAGTGATCAGTGATTGATTTGCACTCAGAGACGAAGCCATTATTGATCAATAATCCGTCCAGTGTTTTCCGTGTGTCGTGTTTCACAGTGTGTTTTCCTACAGGACGAGTCGTCGTCCCTCAGTGTTATTGATGAAGAAGATGATGATGATGTAGTTTATAGATCCTCCAGCTGAATGTATCCACGCCGATCGATCGATAGCAGAGACGCTTTAACGACAAACATTTGATATGAGTGAAACGACGTTTGCACTGTAAAACGCTTTTAGAACCTTTTTCAGAGTGTTTGTTAAACTTCCTGTTGCTTTTCGTCACAGTAACGCGCTCACGCTTTTCTACACACACACACACACACACACACACACACACACACACACACACAGGTTCACGTGCATGTTTTCAGTCCGACCCTCTGTTTCTGACATTTTCCTGTATTTATTTATTAAAAGACACATTATCAGAAACTGTGTTGACCTCTGACTCCTTTCAGAATAAAACATGACCATGTTGACTGTGGCGCCACCTTCAGGACAAACTCATTAACTGACTCTGGGTCAGTTCCAGCTGTGCCACTGTAGGACACGTGTTCACCTGTTGTACAGATGTTATGATCACGGATGTGATGTGACGTCATTATCATTAATCACTATCTGATCAGGATCAATATCTGCTGCAGTTTGTTTTATCAAAGGTGACGTGTGTCTCATTGCCGTCAGTGTGGTGTTGCTATGGAGACACATGTTTGGTAAAAGACCAACAAACGTCACGTCATCAGTTTCAGACTCACTGAGTCATGTGATCACTGTGATGGTTTTGATTGATCAGGTTTTAACTCAGGTTGTTTCTTCTGTTTTGTTGCAGCTGCTCTTCGAACTCTGAGGCACCACAACAAAACCAGGAAGTGACTCCTCCAAAGTAAAAGCACAGAAGTCAAACAGCAGCGGCAGAGTTGTTTTTTTTTTCCTTTTATTCCCCAATAAAATGTCTTTACAAATGTTGTGAGACGATGACGCTCGCCTCAGCTCGGCCGACCGAGGCCACACAAAGGACACTTGGAAAACAACAGAGTCCACGTTGACAGAAATAAAACTCCCTCCTCTCGCTCCACACCGGCTCCATCAGGACCAGGACCTCCTGCCCACCCAATAAATAGTTTCCAGAGCAACAACACAAAAAAAAAAGAAAGAAAAGAGAGAGATATCTCTGAGCAGACGCTCGGCTCCACATCCTCCACTCGTTCATCAACACACTCACTGTTACTGCAGCTTTTAATTTGTAAAACCAAATCGACTGGATCGACTCTTTGGAGCTTTCCCCAAAACACTGAGAGGAGACCGAAGCCGTCGCACGACCACGACAACAACCACCACAACCACAACAACTCGTCTGATTCTCACGTCACTGAGGCTCCGTCTCTGACCGAACAGCAGCAGGAGGAGGAATGTGGTCGCCGTGACGACAACCTGCTTCTGATGTCCAACTAAAATGTTTCACAGTATGACGACCAATTTATTGTGAAGGAACAGCTGATTTACCAGGAGGAGATAAGTACAAGTGTGTGTGTGTGTGTGTGTGTGTGTGTGTAAAACTGGTGTGACTGGGGGGGGGGTGATGAGTCTGGGGGTTGGAGGATGACCAGGTGAAGTCTGCTAAAAGCTCGGGGTTCAGCCTTTCTTCTCCTCCAGGATCTTGTGGAGCTCGTCGGCGTCCTCGGCCGTCTTGACCCGGATCAGGAGGGGGACGGGTTTGGTGGGGTTCTTGTCGTCGATGGACGGGTTGGGGACGCACACGACCATCACGTTGCTCTTCCCGACCCGAGAGCACGGCATGGACGACTGCACCATGATGTTGAGCAGGATGTTTCCTGTGGACAGAGGAGAGGACGTCGGCACAGACTCACAGCGACAGACAGGAAGAGACCTACAAACTACGGTGGCCCTGAAGGTTTGGTCTTGACTATGGACCGTTAGCTTAGCATTAACCTTTAGCCTGGTCCCCAGAGACACTGATGAAGTTGTTCTCTCCAGCAGCAGTGAGTTGAGCCTTCAGGGCCACGTGAGAGAGCCGCAGTTCCTCTGGATCTCCAGCAGGTGGAGCTGTTTACTACGACTTATACAATAATATCTCCTCATTGACGGCTATGGTCCTGTTGTTACTATGGAAACGGTGCTGTCACTCATCTGTCCTTACCCAGGTTGGTGTCGGCGCGAATGATCATCTGAGTTTTTCCCTCTGGCGTTTGTTTGAGGTGCAGAGTTCCCACGCCCTTCTCCTTAAACTCTGAGTCCTTCTTATAGAACATCTTACACCTGAAGGACACACACACACACACACACACACACACACCAGTTTGAGACACATGATTGGTTCCATTGATTATTATCTGATCAGGTGTATTGATGAGTCAGTGGCGTACTTCTTAGAGTAGAAGGCGTCCTCCTCTTTGACCTCTTTGACCTCAGGTTTGGGCGGCTCCTCCGACTCTTCTTCTCCGTTCTCAGCTGCAAAACAGACGACAGAGTCACATGACTGTTACAGCCCTGGCTTTATCAATGACCACCGGGTACACACACACACACACACACACACACACACACACGTTACAAGTGTCTTCATAAACTAAAGAATTCATCAATAATGAAAATCATTGATATCTCTAATATAACCTGATCAGATCGATCATCAGATTGATGATGATGACTGACTGGGTGTTTACCTGCAGGCTGAGCGTCCTCGCTCTTGGTCCCGCTGAAGGACAGAGGAGCAGAACCAGGAGCTCCGAACAGGGAGGTCTGACTGGAGGAGGCGCCGGAGGAGGAGAAGGAGAAGCTGGGGGTGGAGGTTTTGGAGCCTAAGGAGCCGAGGACCGAGCTGTCCACCTTCTGACCGAAGTTAAACGTGACGCCGGCCGGGACAGGAGCGGCGGCCGAGCTCTTGTCCCGGGTCGAGTCGTCTGTGGGTTTTTTACCAAAGCAGAACAAAGTGGCAGCCGGAGCAGGAGAGCCGCCGCTGCCGGAGGAGGAGGAGGCGGCAGGAGCAGGAGGGGTGGCCGCGGTCGACAGCATCCCTCCCTGCTTCTTCTCCTCCGAGCCTCCGTCGGCCGGAGCGGCGGCGGCGCCGTACTGCCGCTCGATGCTGGACAGGTGTCGCTCATAATCCCTGAAGATGGGGTTGAGGTCGCACAGCGGGTTGTCGTTGACGTGCTTGGTGATCCAGTCCCGTACGGAGCAGTTGAGGGCGGTGAGCTGCCGGCTGTACTCCTTGTTGCTGCTGCTGCTGCTGCTGGAGCCGGAGCTCTGAGCCGGGCTGGGGGCGGAGCCATTGGTCTGCTTGGTGGTGATGTCAGCAGTGGAGGCGGGGCCGTTGAACGTCAGACCTGAAGTGACGGAGGGAGAAATGTTACAGCTTGAGGAGAGCGGAGGAGCCCCTCCCCCCTCTGCTGCAGCCCCCCCCATCATGCCCTGCAGCAGCACGATGAACGAGCGAGACACAAACACACAGCTGCGCTGATTCAGCTCCGTTACTGTCCAACAACTAACAGAGCAGCTTCACATCAGTGATAGGACGCTGGGGGGGGGGGGGCCAAGGGGGGGCATCAGCTCCATCACCTTAAAACACCACCTCATCACAGGAAGTTAATATTTCTCCTCTGACGCTGAAGGAGTTTAGTTTGAACTCTTTCTAAACTTTAGCAGGAAGCATTTGACCTCACAGTCAGAGTTTCAAATTAAAAGCCTCTCTTTGGTTTTCCATCTAAAGCTTTTACAGTGAAAAGACTGAAGAGGAAGTTCACGCCCAGCGGCTTCAGAGCCGAACAGAGCGTTGACATGAGGAAACGTGACCGTGTCTCTGACCTGGAGCCGTCGACGCCGCAGGAGACGAGAAGCCTGCGAACGCTGGAGTGAGGCTGTTCCCATTGGTCAGACCGCCGAGGCCTTTGAAGCCTCCTCCGTTCCCAAAACCAGAGAACAAGGTGGGAGCTGAACTCCCGCTCCCCGCCGCCGCCGCTGCCGCCGCCGCGGTCAAAGAGAAACCTTTAAAGCCTTTGAACGCTCCTCCACTCTCCCCCTGAAACACAGCACACATTTACAACTCAACACACACACACACACACACACAGGAGAGTGTAGAGATGAATCAGGTCACATGATCACATCAGCTTTACCTCGGCGCCAACGTTTCTGCGTTTGGCCTTTTTAATGGCTCGATTCTTCAACACATCTTCACTGGCCACTGAAAAGGTTCCTGCCTGATGGAGAACACACACACACACACACACACACACACACACACACACACACACACAGGGTCAGACATACAAAGCCACCAGGTCACTGTAGCTTCAGCGTTTCATTAGCTTCTGTAAAACTCTCCTCTGGTCTGTGAGGCTGAGTCACAGACATCACCTGCTTCCTGCTGGTTACTGCTCCTGGTAGGACGTGTGTCTTCACCTGTCTCACGTCTCCACACAGGGTTAATGTTGGACTCACCTCCTCCCCCTCCTCCTCCTGATCCCAGTTCCTGTCCGTTAGCTCTTTGTCAGCGATCCTCTTCGCCATCCCACCTGCTCTGTAACACAGAGGCAACAGAACCTGTTAGTGACAAACCAGCTCATCTCAATATCATTCATCACCAGCCGGACCAGGACCGGGACCAGGACCAGGACCGGGACCGGGACCAGGATCAGGATCAGGATCAGGACCAGGACCGGGACCGGGACGGGACCAGGACCAGGATCAGGACCAGGACCAGGATCAGGACCGGGGCCGGGACCGGGACCAGGACCGGGACCAGGACCTGATGACATCACCACCCACAGGTCCACATCACCTTCAGACTGGTGATGGTTGAAGGTTGAAGCTGATCCTTGTCCGTCACATCCTGTTCAGTCTGACGTCAGTCACTGACGTGGATCAGGACACTGATCAGACTCAGGTCAGAGGTCACATCATCCACTGCTGTCATTATCTCCCATAATGCACCGTGTCCACAGCGTTTAAACTGATGCATCAGAAACATGCAGTGACAGAGCGCGAGCCCCCAAACGGATCTACACCTTCAACCTGTGATGAGCTCATCTACTGTCTGTCTGTCTGTGTATCTACCTGTCTGTCTGTCTATGTATCTACCTGTCTGTCTGTCTGTGTACCTGTCTGTCTGTGTATCTACCTGTCTGTCTGTCTGTCTGTATAACAGTCATGTCTCAGTGGTTTCAGTGTCTCCACCTGCTGATCGGAGCCGTTGCTGTCTCACGCTCAGCTCCATGGTGACACATTAAAACCAGCGGGCTATAAGTTAAGTAACCGTTAATTAGCTTTACTCGGTTAGCTCTTCCTCCGGGCTAAGCTAAGCTAGCGAGATCAACACAGTGAATCGAGTCAGATGAACGGTGAAACGGGTGAAACGGTTAGTGTGACTGTGCGGAGGTTAGATCCCGGTGTTAATAGCTTCGCCGGGTGTCTAACGTCCACGTTCAGGCCGTTAGCCGGTGAGCTAGCGGCAGCCGTTAGCGCTAACCGGGCCCGAACATTAGCGGCTAGCGACTAACGTCTTGTTAAACACCGCCTCGGCGCTAACGCTAGCTCCTTCCGCGGTCAGGTTAATTAAACCAAACGCACCTTTTCTGTCTGCAGATCCTGACTGACGGTGTGGCAGCTCCAGGTGACGCACGCCGCTTCAGAAACGTGACTTTAACACCTTCACAGGTAAAATCTATGCATATATCAACACACCGCTCAGATTTGAACGAGACTGTCTCACGCCGCCATTTCACATAGCGGCACATCCGCATGGACTCACACGGCCAACCTCTTTGCTCATGCGCAGCAGAGCGGCACCTCGACCAAGGGAGTTGTAGTCCATAACACCTAGCTTAAAGCAGAGTTAGCCTAAAACGTTAACCGTTTAATTTCTTGATCGATTATTTAATGATTTTATTTATTCTAATAGGAAATGTTTGTAGGCTACACATTAGCTTAGCTTCTTCACTCATTCATAATTTCAGTTTACTTTAAATGGAGCTTTATTGATCTACTAATATAGTTTTTTTTTTTAATGATCTCTGGCTTCTTACAACTACGAATATATATTTAAATATAAAATCTTTTAATAAAACACAGCAGCAGAGGAAGATCTGCAGGTTTAAAAACAAAGTCAACCTGTATAAACTTTGAATATATGTGTTTGAATGTGGTGCTTGTTTAAACAGTAGCTACTGTACAAACTGCATGTACTTTACTAACTCACAGAGCACACGCCTTTAACATGGACACTTCAACAAGCGTTGGACTCGACCTTGATCCTGTTTGTGTGTTTGTCGTCTGCAGCTGCAGAGGAGACTGATCCTGAAGCTGTCAGAGGTGGAGACGAGTGTGAGATGTTCTCCTGGTTAATAGCTACAGGATTTGGAGGCTCAATAACAGGTTTTTAAAGTCTGAATTGAGACACGTGTCTCATCCCCACCAACAGGAAAACATCATTTTTTGGCGTGAGGCATTAAAACATAAAGCGTTGCTGGTGTGTGAAGGTCAGAGCAGCTCTGAGCGCTGCAGAGAAGTGACAGTTATCAGTCACTGCACCTGCACCAGCTAAATGAGCTC
The DNA here is from genome assembly GCA_021432705.1 of Caranx ignobilis. Classification (NCBI taxonomy): domain Eukaryota; kingdom Metazoa; phylum Chordata; class Actinopteri; order Carangiformes; family Carangidae; genus Caranx; species Caranx ignobilis. The sequence continues at coordinate 312,744 of MU270001.1, read as the reverse complement.
TGCTACACACGTCCAGCTTTGATGTGACCTGCCTTCCCCTTCAGCTAAATGGTGATTTTGGGATTTAGCCGCTAGTCCATTTCAGCTCCTTCTCCTTCTCCTCCTCCATCAGCAGCACTCTGTGTTTCAGAGAGGAGCTCAGGATGCATGCAGAGGCTCATGGGATTGGGGGGGGGGGGGGTAAATGGTGCAGAGTTGGGCAGCAGATGGCTCGTCTCCAAGCTTTCAGGATCCCGGTCGGCCTTGCCAAATAGGAACAGGTGCTGGAGAAAGTAGGAAGTGAGCTGTGGGCCCTGGCGGCAGCAGGAGACCCTTGACCAGCTGGCGAGGAGAAAATGGAAAGAGTTGGCAGCAGAAAAAAGAGCCAACCTGTATAATGTGCAGGGGAACAGGCTGAGGGAGGCAGGGCTGCTCTAAAGCCTTTAAACACAACACATGCAGCACAATGCATCATGGGAAATCATCCTGAAGAGTCCAGTGCTTTATTTAAATGATATCTGACTGTTTCTATATCTGTGACGGAGCCACAGAGTTTTCTATATAAACACGACTGAACGTCACCATGAACGAGTCAGAAAGCACCTGACACACGGAGGAGAGGCAGGAGAGGCGGATGTTCAGGTCACCGACTGTTTTACATCCCCCTGACCTGAACACTGTGACGGACACCTGTCACTGTGTGTGTGTGTGTGTGTGTGTGTGTGTGTGAACACTGTAAATGCTGCAGTCGACTGTCAGGCGCTGCAGCAGCTCCTTCCTGCTGTGCACAGAGAATAACACACTGTTCTGATAAGATGGAGGGGCCCTCAGCCCGGGGGCCCCTCTCAGCGGGGGTTCATTCAGAAGCCTCTGAAGCCTCTGAGGCCGGTGGGGGCTGCAGAGGGAGCTGGCCCGGGCTCTCTGAGCTCAGCGGGGCCGGTTTGTAAACGGGGGCCAATCTTCAGAGCTGAGGACAGAATCAAAGGCGACGTTTCCCCAGAGACGACTGATAAACTATTGATCAGCAGCCGTGAAGGATGTTGAACATCAGCAATTATTGCAAATGAGGAGACATGGTGTGTGTGTGTGTGTGGGGGGGGGGGTCCTGAAATGAATACAGAAACACACTAGTTCTGTAACATGGTACAACGCTCTGTATCCGTTCACCTGCTGCTGTCTCTGCTCACCTGTGTGGAACCAGCAGAACAAGAAATGATGAGTCCAAGTCAAACAAATCTTCTGAGAGGTAAAACAACAGGTTAATTATTAGACTGGATGAAAATCATGAAGACCTCACCGTCGTCTTGTACGTCATGCCTCTCCTCTCTAATTGGCCCTTCAGCCCACACGTCTACGTGTCAATTAGGCCTCAGCAAATGGAGCTGTAATTAAGTTCAATTAATCGACTGGACGGCAATTAGAGCAGAGACAAATGAACAGGAAGCAGAGCAGAGCTTTCATCATAACAGTGATGATGATGATGATGATGGTCCAACACTGTGTCTGTTTTCACAGGTGACGTGATGACGAGTTTTAAAACATGTGGATTCTCTGGTTTTTACTTCCTGTTTTCTGAGTGTGAGGCTGCACACACACCGACAGGACGACGACCTCCTGCCTTCTAGTGGCTGAGAACGGTACTAACCTGCAACACACACACACACACACACACACACACACACACACACACAGCATGAAGTAAAATCAGTAAGTCTGATCTGTTTTACTTCCTGTTTGCGTGTGGTGGATGAAGTTGTTCAGCGTCTCTGAGCAGAAATGAAAGAAAGTGAAACCGTTAAAGAAGCTGAAGATCATAAAGTGTTTATGATGTAAAGCGCCTCACGCTGCTCTGCTGACCTGTCCACGAGACTGATGGATGCAGGGCTCAGTGTTTCAACCGCAGGAGGAGGAGCTGGGAATCAAACCTGCGATCTGCTGGAAAATAAAAACAAGAACATGAACATGTGGAGGAGGAAACAGAATCTACTGGTTTCTGTTTCTTCTATTTTCCAGAGGCAAACTGGTTTGACACAAGAGGCCTTTAAACGACCTGAGCAGCGACACCTGAGGACCATGTGACCTGTGAGTCGTGCAGGGGAACAGGAAGTGAGGTGTGTGTGCGCTCACCTGGGGCAGAGCAGATGAATATTCAGCCTGTGTGATCCACTCTCAGCAGCTCATATATATATACATATATATGAGCTGTGTGTTTGAAGTGTCGCTGCTGGATGCGGCACCAACATGGGGGCGTGTGATGTGTTCAGGGGCGTCGGTCGTCCCACTGCTGGAGATCACAGCTCCAATCAGGCGGAGAGAGAGGCTGCGGCTCCACGTGGGAAATATCCATCTGATAAATGAATTCACCCGTCAGACTCTTCAAAGACGCCTGATCACAAACTGTCTGTTCGGTTTAATGTGAAGTGGCTCAGCAAACACTGGGGGGGGGGGGGCAACAACCACACTGAGAGGACTGAATTATGATCGTTAATAATTCATCTCTATTCAACTTCAAACTTAGAACAAGTGAGAGAGGAGAGCAGTGAGAGCGGGTCACACCACAGCTACACACCATGTCACTCTGTCTGTGTTTGTTCCTGACGCTGCTCCTGCTGTGAAAGTCTGACCTGACTTTACCTTCCACACACAGTCCGTCCACCTCAGGACGACTGACTTCAACTTTCACTTTCACTTTCAGCTTGTAAACTTTATAACTCTGTGTTTCCTCCGTCTGATCGAGCTCTTGTTGTCAGCTGTGATCGTCGTTGGATCACACACGTCCCTGACAATCTGACTGACTCATTCAATCAGCTGCTGATTAATCAATGACGTCCTCTCTGATCCAAACGATGAACCTGTGGTTTGTTAGTTGTGTATTTCCCTGTCATGTTGGTACTAACACACACGGCCTGTGGAGCTGCTCTGGTCTGTTCACCATGTGTTAATTATTGTTTTGCAGGCTGCAGAAGTGACGTCCGTTTACATGAGAGAGACAGACTTTTCTTTTCTCGGCAGCTCTTTAGAATAAAGAGGTTTCCTCTGCTCCGGCCTCCTCCTGCGACGCTGCTCGGCTCTGACACACACTGAATCATTATTATGTCAGCGTATTATCTCCACATGACAATTTACAGCTGAACAATGACTCTCTGTCCCATTCACAGCAGCAGAAAAGCTCCACAGACGCCTTATTTCCCCGTTCCGACACAAGTGGAGCTGGGTGCAGCAGAACAGAGGAGGCTGGCGTGAAGCCAGAGCCGAGACCAGGCGCCTGGAAACTTGTGTTGATTTACTGTTGGTGGAGAGAAGGAGGCTCTGAGTGAGAGAACTGGGTCACAGCAACAATTAGCTCTGAGAAGTTTGGAGAGAGCAGCAGTCGACTGTCAGGGAGGGGAGCGTGAACCGAGGGCCCCGGGGACTCAGACCTGTGAGGGGCCGCATCAGCCCTCCAACAGCAAGACCCCAGGACAGAGACACACACACACACACACACACACACATATACACATATATAACGTTGTGTGTGTGTGTGTGTCGGGGCCTCTCCACCTGTCAGTGTCCAGGGGCCCATGGTTTCCTGCAGCAGAGCGGCTGCCTCCACTCAGGCCTGTGTTTTGCTCGGTGCAGGACGCAGTGCTTCCTCAGCGCTCATCTCTGCTGCCAGCTCTCTGACTGCACTTGGCTGACATTTATGTCAACCTCTCAGAAGCCCAAAGACACAATCCTTACAAATGTCAGTGTATCTTTTCATCAGCAGTGAAGGATACGTTCTTGGCTCCGCTCCGTCTGCATGGTGCAGCGATGCAGTTTGCCAATCATCCATTTGGAAGACCAAATAAAAATGTCAGAGCACCACTCCACTGATGGAGGGTCTGTGCTGATTTTAGGCCACGTTCAGCTGAACCCTGCTGCTGCTGCTGTTTGTACACGTCACACACACACATGCTCATACGAACACACAGCAGGCTGCAGCAGGTAAATGAAGTGCTGTGGTGAAACAATGAGAAGGTTAATGGTTGAATTTAGGAATTAACATAGTGACTCCTTCCTCTGCCTTGTACGAACGTGTCTGTGAGGCTATGTGCTTTTCTATCCACTCTTAATTATGCTGCAGCGAGGAGCAGACGATATTCAGGACAAATAATGAAAAAGCTTCTAATCTCTCACCCTCCGGCTTATCATCCTCACTAAGAGCCGCTCGTCAATACAGACAATCTGCAGCACCGCGGAGCCATGAGTCCTCCTCAAACTTCTCTAACCACCTGCAGCACAGAGCCAAACATTTCAGTTTTCACTTGCACCTTTTTATTCTCAGTCTGAGCAGCTGGTTTTTGTATCGTCTCTGTTTCACTTTTCATGCTCATAGTTCAGTGTGTGTGTGTGTGTGTGTGTGTGTGTGTGGTTCAGTCCAAGACAACATGGAAGAGACCAGATGACCCAGATCCAGCAGGAGCTGGAGAGGAGATCCACCTGGGACTGTCTACAATCAAAGAGACTGTGCACGAGAGGGGATCGAACCCGCGGGTCATGGTACCATGTGTCAGTCAGGTTGATAACAGTAACACGTGGCTCAGTCATTCAGCAGCAGGTGGAGACAACGCTCCAAAACAAAGCAGAGAAGAAGAAAGTGGGCTGCACTTCCTCTGATGACCACTAGAGTGAGTCTCAGCGTCAGTCTTCGTCATAGCGACTGTAACGGAGGTGAGTTTTAACTGAACTCACCTGGTTACAGCTGAAGTTCTTCTCACCTGAGGACCAGGTGAGGACCAGGTGAGGACCAGGTGAGGCCGCTGCCACAGTCCGAGCTGCCTGCCCGGTCAGTGAGCGTGTGTGTGTTGTCGGTGCCGTGTCGGTGGAGGATTCATCACGGACATGTCGGACCAGTGATCCGTGTGGTTGTGCAGTAAGCAGACCAACAGACTGGGGGTTGGGGGGGGGGGGGGGGGGGTCTGAGGTGAGTCACACTCTAACATTATGTTAGCGCCAGTTAGCATGTGTCCGTCTACCTGCGTTGTTAGCTTAACTTGTTGACCAGCTAGTTAGCCTCACGTTCATTAGCCTCATGTTAGCCTTCCGGCCGGTCGATGCTAACGTCGCTCCTCTGTGTCCGGCGCTGGGTGTCGGCCGGAAGTCAGGTGCAGTCAGTCACCTGACGTGAGCATCAGACCGCTACCTGAGGCCGCGGGCGCGTGTGTGTTACGTCACAGTTACGTCACTGTTTCCTGCAGCAGGCTGTAATAACTTATATGAATTTATTGACATGTTTTCAGCAGTTGCCACATTATAGTGATAATTCCTAGTAATAAAACAGATCAATCAATGAGACCTGCAGGGACCCACGTGGGTTATTGAACAGGCCCAAAGGGCACTGGCCGGGGGGTCAGGGGTCACAGGGCCTGGAGCCAGAGCATCTGTGTGAAGAGGCTGTCGATGTTTGTTGTGTGAAAGTCACAGAGGTCAGTGAAGGAGGAGAATGAACACTCAGCCGTCAGAGTGGACTCAATCCATCATGAGTTTGTGAAGGACCCTGAACGCAGCTCTTTTGAACTCATCACATACTGTGAATGTAAAATAAAGACAAAACTGAGCTGGTGATCTTACTCCAGTTACAGTCAGAAGAAGACACGCAGGAACTCAGACAGATTTGATATCAGCTGGACGTTAGTTTTTATCTTATAGTCCACCCCGGGCCAGGCCTGGACCGGCCATCTGTCAACACTGGCAGCGAGCAGTGAAGCCTGGCCGGGCCTGGACCCAGCCTGGGTCGTCACTCACAGGAAATGTTTAACAAGGAGTATTTGGAAAACAAATAAGGCAGCGCCGGCTGCTCGGCCGCACACCGAAACACACGCTCAAAGTTTACAGAAACCAAATGAAATCTGAAGTGTCAGAATTACCAGTGTCCCTGAACGCAGCAATATGAGATGGAAGGAAATGCTATGATCTAACAGGCCAATGCTATTGAATAGTTCCAGTGTAATATCAGTGTGTGACCTGGTTTGACTGCGATCGCACAGAGAACGTCTCCTGATGTAAACTAAGTGAACAGAGGTGAGTTCATTATTCCAGCTGCTGGTGAAATTAGTGGGAGATGAAAGCAAACGAAGCAAATAGTCTCCACACTCTCTGCTTAATAACACGTTCATGTAAGAGCAGAGCAACAGCCGACCGCTCCGAGGCAAATCCATGAATACTGATGAAGACCTGGTGTCAGCGGTGAGAGGTGAGAGCATGTGGGTCTGAAGACCTGCGTGGTGCAGGATCACAACAGTGATTCTTATGGATTTATGCACTTGTTAAAGGTTGTTTTAAATGTATTTGCATTGTGATAAGTGCAGAACAAAACCAGTGAGCTGCTGGTCACTGGGGGCTCCAGCTACTCTCTGGTGCAGGAGAGTCAGTCAGACCTCAGTGTGGTAACTGGGCTGCTGGGCTCTTTATGTCCTGCATCTGTGTTCGTCAGTGTTTGCTCAGGTAGAGGAGGAGTGGGGGCTGGGCCTCCAAGCAGCAAAGATGGATTATGAACTGGGAGAAATGGGGGACTGGGGGATGGGGGGGGGGGGTTCAAGGCCACAGTGTTGTGCAGGGGCCTTTATTATTGTGCTTATATGTTCCTCAGTGCAGAGGGTCTGGTGTCACTGGGCTGAATGTGAACTTGTAGGTGACGGACAAAACAACAAAAACACTCTGGTTCCTCAGATGAATATTTGCTGTGGACTGTTTTTCTCTGAGGGTGAAGTGAACGTGTCACATGGTCTTTTCACTGTAGGTCGGACAAAGAGGAGCGACGTCAGGGAACGTGAACATGTTATACACAGAACCATTGATCAGTTATAGAAAGATAAGCTGTCTGATGTGATGTGATGTGATGTGATCTGATGTGATGTGGTTTTAACTGCTGCCTGACAAAGAGAATGGAAACAGTTTGACCTGAACAAAACAGCTCAGGTTTTAAAGCTAGATTTTGACTGTGTGTGTGTGTGTGTGTGTGGAGGGGGGGGGGGGGGGGGGGGGCTCCTTCTACAGCCACAATAATTCTTATGATTTGTAGCTGTGTAAGAAAATATGGATTCATAAGGTCAGTAAAGCTTCTGTAAAGTCCCGGGCAGAAGGCCCTGAAAAGCCCCACAGATACAAACAGAGCCACAGCACAGTGGGTACAGTATATCTGAAGTACGTGTCCATTCAGGCGGGGGGGGGGGGGGCTTAAAGACTCGCAGCAGCTTGGAATCGAAAGCCACCACAGAGAAGACTTCAAGAGTTTCACCGCTGAGCCGTGAAATGAACAGTAGCAGCTGATGTAGCAGCAGACCTGGCCGGGGTGGGGGAGGGTTTCAGCGGGCAGGCGGGGCGGCGAGCAGCGGAGGGACTACTTTCTGCCAGCTGCCTATAAACTACAACTTTACAGTTTGGTCTCAGAATGCAGAATTCAGGCCCGTGTTATATGTCCGTCCGCCTCAGGTGTAAGTGTTGTGTTCATAACCGCAGCGGAGTGTGGCTCGAGGCTGGCGCGCGCTCACACACCGGCCGACATGAATAAAAAGCTCCACGGCAGCAGCGTCGGAAGGACTGTAATGTCCGTGAGTCCTGGAGCTGCTGCCGCTGCCTCTGTCCATGGTGCTACTTTCTGTTTCACCGACAACAGCCGGGCTCATTAGCATTCAGCCTTCAGACACGCTAAAGCAAACAGACGGCCGCCATTTTGTGATCACAATGTGAGAATCCGTGCTTTGAACTGTGTTGAAGTTGTTCGCTGTCGAGTTAACAGTAATTTCAAACACAAACTGCCATCTCTGCTCTTCATCAACTCTCCGATCACATACTCCTGCCCTCAGCCCCGCCCCCTCCGATGCCTCTCGATTTTTCATTGGCTCGCCCACCGGTCGCTCTGCGTTCGCAACTCCTGATTGGCCCACCCTTCCCGCCTCCCCCTCGCCTCTGGCGCGCCGAAGCAGCAGCTTTGGCCAATAGCGGCGCGGCTTGTGTCAAGAGGGCGGGAAGAGGAGCAGAGGGAGGAGGGGGAGGAGAAGGAGGAGGAGGCGGGGGTCAGGCTGACCGACATGGGGAGAAAGAGGCAGGATTTCTGAGAACAAACTGCCACATTTGGCCTCTTTGTGTTTGAAGAGGTAAAAAAAACTAACAGTGAGCAGACTGAGCTCGAGCTTTTCGTTTCTTCCGCCATGTTCCTGCTTTCTGATCTGCCCCAGTCCTCTTGTTTTGTTTGTCTCCCTGAGTTGTGACTGTAGCTGAAGCTGTTACTGCTGCTGCTGCTGCTGCTGCCATTTTTCCTGCTGATGCTGGAATCCACAGCAGATGATTCATGAAATATCCAAACACCATAGTTTATTTAGAGCAACACCACGTCTGAGTCTGGCTCAAGAATGATCTGAGCTTAAGTTTAAGTTAGTTAACGTGATGAAAATGAATAGTTTGGGTGATTAACATGGTGATAATGCAGTTTACATATCCAGTTGTAGCACTGTTCCCTCAGCAAATAACAGCAGTTAAACACTGGTTCAGTCTATAAAATACTTCCTTTAAGTTGTTGTGGAGATCCAGAAGTTGCCGAAGGTGTGTAAATGTCAGTGTGACCTCCTGGTGAACACACACTGAACAAAGGGCTGATGTACATTTCTAATCTTGGCTTTGAGTGTGTCGGGCTGGTGCAGGTCATCAGCTGAGTAATACACAGGAAATAATGTCAGTGACTAAACATTCAAAAAGAACAAAAACAGTGTTTGTTCACTCACTGATTTGTTCATGTTCAGAGCTACAGTCGGTCGTCAGTCACAGAAGGTGAGTGTATTATAACGTAAGGCCGGGGTGTGGCGCTAACACAGATGCACATGTTGATGCATTTAGTTTGGACTTTAAGTTTTAATAGTTTGGTGTTGTACTTTAATCTGCACACGACATGATTAGACCGGCAGTGTAATGTGAACAGTGCGTGTGATGGCGAGAGGCTTTCTGGACTCGTCTCCAAGGCTTTGAACAGAGATGAGTGGACACTGCTGCTTTGTAAGAGCTGGGACGTTTGCTGTGGTATCAAAGTAAAAGTACAAGGCATGAGTGCAGCACTGGTTGTGAATGAAAGGATCTCTTCCAGAGGATCTGCACTGTGTGATTAATGTGAGTCTGTGTGAAGTAAAAGGCAGATTCATGACGTGGACATGATATGATGATGAAACCAAACTTTCTTTTGACTTGTGCAGGAGGTCTGTTGTATTGTGAGCTGCAGTGTTGTGACATGTCAGACAGACAGGAACGAGTGTGAAGCCACAGAAAGAGTGTGTTATGTACATTATAACAACAGTTCTGACGTGCAGTGCCTCCTGTGTGATCTCCAGCCTGCACCTGCTCTACGTACAGATGCTGCGTCCTGTCCATCATTTCCATCCGTCTTTGTCTCTGCTCTCGTCTCATCACAACCAGATATTTGTTTTCTTTCATCACGTTTCACATGGATGTTGTGTTTGCTGTCTGATGTGTCTTTGTGTGTGTGTGTGTGTGTGTGTGTGTGTGTGCCTGCAGTCAGTGTGAAGGGACTGCTCTCAGCTGTTGGTGCAGGAACTGAACAACACAGTCAACAGGTTCACGTGCCGCTGTGTTTAAACCTGTCACGTGCTCCGTCGCTCCGCCGTTCGTCCTGTTTGTGTACATTTAGACGAGTTCTCGTTAGAAAGGCTCTGCACCGTCTCCTACGAGCTGTGGCAGCTCCGACTCACCGCGCATGCGCAGTACGGGGGGTGGAGAGAGGAGGGAGGCGGGGGGTATCTCTCTCGCTCTCTCTCTCTGCTCCATCCGGGAACTTCAGAATTACCATTGACAGCCGAAGCGCAACTTTTCCCCAGGCAAAGTGAAATCAAGCCGCGGACTCGGACAAAATCTAGTTCCAGTCTTTCAACTTAAAATTACCGACAGAAAAGCCCCCCCGCTCCCGGGCGGACCCGTCGTCGTTCGGCCGTCTTCCGGAGAGGCCCGGTGCGGGTCCGGAGCTGCTTCCGCCGGGTTTGGAGCACTTTTGGAGACGGGCGGAAAGTGGGTGATGAGTCCTAGCCTGTAAAAAGAAGCGAGAACTTGCTTTGCAGCCTGAGTAGTTCTTCTTTCAATTGTTATTGTCGCTTTAAAAAATCTTTAATTCACTTAAACTTCGTCTCGGCCGCGTCGAAAGTGGGAGAAAAGTGCTTTTCTACTCGGAACATGGAAGTACAAGGCCTGCAAGAGGCGCTGAAAGTAGAGATCCAATGTCATCAGGTAAACGAAACATCGTGTTATTCAAAGCCGTGTTGGTGTGTGTGTGTGTGTGTGTGTGTGTGAGAGTGTGATGGAGCAAGTGAGAGCAGGAGGGCGAAAATGTGAAGGGATGAGAGGTTAACACTCCGGGAGGAGCAGGATGGAGGGGGGCACGTCGCTTTGTAATGTGTGTAGCGGCGACACGGCGGCCACCTCCGGCTCTGACTCCGGCACTTTGCCCGGTACTTTGGGCGAATTGTCGGCGGCGTTTTCTCCCAAGAATTTGGAGTGGTAATGCGGTGGAGGAGGAGGTGGAGGAGGAGGAGGAGGAGGAGGAGGAGGTGGTGGTGGTGGTGGTGGTGCTGTGTGGCGATCAGGACGCGACCTGAATATTTATGAGGTGCCGGAGTCGCTGTGGCGATCACCCCCGCTTTGTTCCTCCCTCCACAGACTAACTTGAGACACTTTTCTAATCCACATTTCGCTCCTCCATCGGCCACAAACTAGTTGCACAGATGAAGCAGGACCCACAGGTAACCGAGGGCTTTTAGCCGGAGAGAGCTACAGAGAGCGGCGGGGCTGGGGGGCTGGATGGATCGGTGGAGAGAGAGAGAGAGAGAGAGAGTGTGTGTGTGTGTGTGTTGTGTGTGTACGAGAAACTTTATCAGCATAAATCTCCTCTGCTGTATCTTCATGTGCTCCGGCAGCTTCATCGTGACTTTGCTAAAATAACAGGCTAATAATAACAGTATCAGTGGTGTGGACACACAGCTCCAGATGCCACTGTGAAGTTTCCTGTCATTGTTGTGTGTGTGTGTGTGTGTGAGTGTGTGTGTGTGTGTTGTGGTGTGTGAGTGTGTGGTTGTGTTAGATTCCCACTGACAATCATTGGAAACGTTGTGTTGAATTGTAGGATGGAGAGCTGAAGAGGCAGCTGCACGACAGGCAGAGCAGGATCTCAGCCCTGAGCGACAAACAAGTAAGAGCCGTCCGTCCCTCATTGTGTTCCTGCTGCTGCTCACACACACACACACACACACACACACACACACACCGTGTTTAGTGGCCGTCCTGCCGGCCGTGTGCCCCCCCCCACCCCACCCCCAGGATCTTCTCGTCTCGACACTCAAAGTTGTGTAATGTTGAAAACTGTTCGCGTCCATTTTGAGCAGGTCGACATGTTTCTGGAGAGTCGCCTCACGTCGGAGGCTAATGAGGCAGCAGCTAAGCTAACTGCCCACCGACCGCCCCCCGGCTCACAGACAGCACGGTGTGCAGTGTGTCGGTGAGCCGGGCCGTGGCCTGCGGCCGGACGCTGCTCTGATGCCGCGGTGCTCGGTCAAACGCCTCCGTTTTCTTACTTTGTACTTTAGTCTGCTGGTATTATTTCTTCTCGGTCACGTGACCGCAGCGCGGCCTCTGATTGGCCCGTGATTACGCTTTCACTTTTTTATATAATATACATATATTTACAGTGTGGCTCGGCCACGGCGGCCTGCTCACGGTGTTTTACATCAACTTTTACAGCAGGTGCTCAGTGAGCGGAGCCGGGACCCGCACGTGGAGCAGGAGGAGGCTGCTGCAGCGGCGTTCAGCACCGCGGCCAGCTCCTGCTGCTCCTCCGGGCTGCTGCCGCTGCTGCTGCCGCTGCTGCTGCACCGCCCCGCCGGTCGGTCCCAGCCCGACAGCAGCCGCACACAACTTCCCCCCATGCACATTAGCAGCAGCAGCAGCAGAGGAGGAGGAGGAGGAGGAGGAGGAGGAGGTGGGGGAATGT
>MU270001.1:293261-295761 GCA_021432705.1 Caranx ignobilis | reverse complement strand
TGCAGGTGAATGGACGGACTCAGAGTTGTGATCCTCTGTAACATGGACTGTGTGTGTGTGTGTGTGTGGTGTGTGTGTGTGTGTGGTGCAGGCTGCTGGTAAACAGGTTGCAGATCACCTCAGGTTTTGTATCATCCAGCAGCCGTGGATCTGTGTGACAGCTCCTTATTACGAACAGCAAACAGTCATTTCCAGAGACTCACAGAAAAGTGCTGATGCAGGGGCGGAGGGGGGGGGGGGAGGAGGAGGGGGGGGGGGTGGGGGGGGGGGGGGGGGGGGGTGCAGGGGAGATGAATTAACCCGTGTTGACTGCCACGCTGCTGCTGCTGCTGCTGCTCCTCTCTCTGAAACACTCTGTCATCCTCCGCTCACAGCAGCAGTGTGATGTACAGAAGAAGAAGAAGCTCTAAATCTTGTTGTGTTGTTTTTACTCGTAACTCATCGTCTCCACAAACACATGAATACGACATAAATCAGCGTGTGGACCGAGCCTCCGAGCCACGTCTGCATGTCATTTACACTCTGCCAGTGTATTTACCTCAGTGAGTCTGTAATCTGTTACTGCTCCTCCACCTCACCATCCATCAGCTTCATCCACCTGCTGCTCCTCACACACACAAACACACACACACACACACACACACACACACACACAGAAACCAGTGTGAAGTTCAGGCTGATTTTTTCTGTCTGGAAACGTCCTAAAAGAAGCTAAAGTGACCTTTGACCTCTCGGCTGAAAGTCCGGATCCCTTTCTCTTTGGATGAATCTGCAGATTGTTTTCTTGATGCATTGATTAGTCTGGTGGTGATCGCCTGCTCCCAATCGATCAATCAATCAGTCATTGAGAATATCAGGCTGTTGGTGTCACATGTTTGTGTGATCTGACACTTTAATCAACATTAATAAGTCGATCAGGTGATCAATAATCCAGCACCCGTCCTGGTGTAACGTCTGATGATGATGATGATGATGAAGATGATGATGATGTCACAGTGGAGTTAGTGTGGATACAGCTGAAAGACTCAGTTATTAAAACTTTATTAACACTGAAGTGAACAGACAGCAGCCTCATATCCCATCATGCACTGGAGACATGGTCTGTGTGTTGTAGCTCCTGTGTCAGAGGTCAGAGGTCAGAGGTCAGGTGGTTCCTGTGTGACTGGTCTGTGATGAGGTCAGACTCTCTCTGTAGTTGTTTGTTTGTTGTTTACAGTTGATCCTCAGGTAAACAATGATCAGAGAGCGTTGAGTCTGACAATCTGCTTTTTGTTGGAGGCTGACACATGTAACTTAGTACACACACACACACACACACACACACACACACACACTTCGTAAACGTTTCACGTTGTGTAATCACGTCACTTCACAGCGTTCCCTAGGCAAACAGGAGGAAAATGGCCGCTCCCTCCTGTGTGAAGTCGACATGTGACATGTGTCTGAAGGTTTCTGTTGCTGTTTCACACATTTAGTGAACGTACCGTGGTGTGTGTGTGTGTGTGTGTGTGTGTGTGCACCGCAGCGTGTCGATGAACTGTGTGGATCATGTGTGTGATTTATCAGAGTCATGTGCTCAGACACGTTCAGGTCTGTCCTGTCTCTGGCCGTGTGTCACTGCTCCTGTGCTGTTTGCTGACAGTCCAGGACAGAGACGTTAAAGCACCTGACGCAGCAGGTGAAGCGATGCCCCCCCCCCCCCCCCCCCTGTTTAACTCCTGACTCTTTGATCGTAGCAGAGTGTTTTCTGTCGGCGTCAGGTGGAAAAATCCTCGGCTCGCTCCGACCGTCTTGTTCTGTGCTCGCCTTCAGGGGAGTGACAGAGTGGAGCGCTGGAGCTGGATTATCCTACTCAAAAAGCCGTGAAAATTGCTGTAATAATGCAGAAATGGCCTCGGTGCATCATCATGGCGCGCGCACAAACACACACACACACACACACACACACACACACAGAGCCTGTTTCCTCTGTGTTTGAAGCTGCTGTGTTTCACTCATCTACAGGTTTTGTCTCTGAGAGGTCTCCAGCTCACGTCCGTCCGGTCATCGCTCCGTTTCACACAGACCTCCAGTTAATTGTTGTTCTTTCATGGACATCAGTGTGTTTTCACTGCTGTCAGCGGACACACACACACACAACACACACACACAACACACAACAGGGCCTCAAACGTACAGTCAATTCTAATGGCAAATGTGGTATTTACAAAGTTCACCTGAAGGCAGCACATGGGCGTAGCTCTGTGCACACATGTACAGTGAGCTGTGGTATTTACCAAGGTGGAGCAGGTTAATGCAACGTGATGACCTGTGCTGACGCTTTATTTGAAATGATGAGTACAGGCAGTGTTGTTGTTGTTGTTGTTGTTGTGGTTGTTGTTGCTGTTGTTGCTGTTGTCGTTGTTGTTGTTGTTGCTGTTGTTGTCGTTGTTGTTGTTGTTGGTCATCGTCGTCATGTCGCAGCTCCTTCAACCTGCTCCGGTGTTAAATGAACCTCAGA